>JAQJVL010003650.1:0-57155 GCA_035578905.1 Stictocephala bisonia | reverse complement strand
AGCCATTTCAAATATGGGTTCAAGTTTAAAAGTGTTTGAATAAAGTACTTTAAAAATCCTAATATTTAAATAACACAATGATGCAGACTAGATTAAAAGAATATCGTTTATTTATAAACATGAAAATTTACAATCATTTCTGTTACTACGATATTCATTTTGTACCATATAGTTGGGGGGGGGCAGGAGAACTATAAACCCCACCCCCTTACAAGACTTCGTGGATTTGATTATTGTTCCTGAAAACAAAAGGAAAAAATTCCAGTTAGACATTTGCCATATAAAACGTATATTTCTTCTGCACTTTAAAAAGATGTTTTATAAGATAATAAATAAGTATAATTTAAAAGTTAAGATTTTACTAGTTAATCGGTAATGTAGTAAATATTATTAAAAACACAGATGTATGTAAAATGCCACCATAATAGTCGTGTACTTGTACTGCCGACCCATATACCCGTGAACTGTACTGCGCACCATATTAGTCGAGTTGACGGTACTTGTCCACCCCTATAAGTTATATGTACATGTACTTGCCACCATATTAGACGATGTACATGAACTTCCCACCATAAATAGCGTATGTACTGTAACATTCCACCATATTAGCTTTGTTACTGGTAACTCCCACCATATTATCCGTGTACTGTACTGCCACCATATATCGTGTACTGTACTCCCACATAATAGCGTGTACTGTACTGCCCCATATAAGATGAGGTTAACTGTACTGCCACCATATTAGTGTGTACTGTACTGCCACCATATTAGCGTGTACTGTACTGCCACCATATTAGTGTGTACTGTACTGCCACCATATTAGCGTGTACTGTAATGCCACCATATTAGCGTGTACTGTACTGCCACCATATTAGTGTGTACTGTACTGCCACCATATTAGCGTGTACTGTACTGCTGCCACCATATTAGTGTGTACTGTACTGCCACCAAATTAGCGTGTAACTGTACTGGCCAACCATATTAGCGTGTACTGTACTGCCACCATATTAGCGTGTACTGTACTTATTAGTTATTAATGATCCAATCTTAAAAATCTTCGTACTATCTTTTAGGAAATTTGGCAATATTTGTGTATCTTGTTGTTTTTGTTTCGAAAATGTATACTTTTAAGATATTAAGTTTTGAAAACTTAAAATAGCCACCATTTTCAGTACAAGGTTGGAACTTGATACTCAATACTGAATTACATTTTATTATTCTTCATACATATACTGGGTTTGAAAATAATATCTTGAGGGGTTTTTAAGATATAATAAATTACATAAAAAACACATTCAGAAAGACAGAGAGACGAAAAACTAAACATTAATCGGTACCGACCGATAATATCTACTATCTACGCTTTTAATGAAATGAATTTTTGATATTTAATTCAATAGCACTAATATGTTTTATTCTTAATTATTTTTTATAAAATAATTTACATTAAACCAAGCAACAAAGAATACAAGCTGAACAGCCATGACAACATGAACTGATTACTTATCTATCTATGGCTGATTGATTCAATCAATCGATCTAAACATTTACATCTGTCATTCGTAAAAAGATGTTTATTCTTTACAATTTTGAAAATAATTTAGCTCTTATATACGAATAGAAGAAGAATAAGAAGAAATAGATAAATAAGTTATAGAAGAAGGAAAAGAGTATTCCCCTTTTAAAGCATACAAAACTCACATTTAGTCATGGACCAAGGCAGGTTCCTGAGCTGTGAATGTGATGGACCATTTTTACATTTTTCAATGTAAAATATACAAAATATAAATGTACTATGTAGATTTCTAGTTTATCTTTGTATTATGTAGCAGATTAGTTTAACTTTATAAAAATACTGAACTTTGATAACAAATTGTTATAACCTTTTGTACGTCATAAAATATCTTTTAAACTTAAAAAATTTTTGAAACTCTTATGGTAGTGATGAAAAGGAAAATGATAAGAAAACTTTATTTTTTTAACTTGAAATAAGTTCAGTAAACGTAGGCCTATTTAAATTACAAAATAACCCCGACGTATGTAATATTATTGAATGTAAATATTTTTCAGTGAGTTATAACACTCTGAAAATATAGTTTTAAATAAAAACAAATTCTAGATTAGGTAAGTATGAGATTTTAAAATAAGTAGCTCAAGAAAGGAGATTTTATGTACATCAGACAAGCTATTGTAAACATTCCTGGTGTTATAGGTTTATCATTAAAGACTCATTTACTTGCAATTGATATTAACCACACTCTAAACCCTAAATTCCTGTTGAATACCTAAATATAATCTACAGTAGCTGAGTGGTTGATTAATGTTGTATTTTTAGAATTAAAAAACAAAATACATTATTATTATTATAAAATATGTGATAAAGTAACAGCTAGATCAGGTCCACAGACTTTTTAATCATTTAAATCACAACTGTAACAAAACATTTAAATAATAAATTATGTTTCACAGATTAAAGTGTTTTGTTTAATTCAATAGGAATGTATTAATATACTTTGGTAGCACTTATCATGAATTCATCAACGATTTACTGGAAAAAATAATCATTTCTAAGAATGAATCCTAACCACGTAGTACTGGTCTGATTTTAAGCTGATTGACAAGCCTGATATACAGTTCTCTCCTTCACACAACATCGTATTGATTACCACCCAACAAGGACACCCCAAACTTCTCTAGTAGTATCCACGTCGATGGAAACCATTGAGCAGACGCCGTGTCAGTATTTAGAGGACCGAGTATGGAACCTTTCGCCTACAATCACCACAACACTCTGTCGCCAAGTAGCGGGGTTACAGTATTGCGCCACCAGTGCCGACATACTTCAATTTTCACTCAAATATTATTACATTGAATTTGAAAACCAACATTTCATTTGAAAATATATATATTTTTTAAATTTAATTAGCTAGTTTACATGGGCCTTCAGGCATGTGCGTGAACTTTATTCGACGAGTGAAGTACTGACCATTAGCTCAGTTGGGGATATGACTTAGGTAGGACTTTGCACTTCAAAGTTCGAAAGCTTAGCCAATCTGGCTGGCTTTCATTAAATCTATATCTATTTTAATATGTTCATCTCACCTAAGTCTCAAATATAGTATTTAAATACAAAAATCTTATAACATATTCAAGATAAAAAGATTAAATACTGTTTAATCTGCGAGAAAATATATGTTTCCTACGTGCTTACGAGAAAACATGCTTCGTAGATAAACATCTTAGCTGCCTCAGTTTTTATACAAGATGGGGCTTATCCTATTTCCTCGGTGATTCGCAGATTATCTAGTGTTATCATGTGTGACTTCTCTTGCTGTGCACCAGACTGTATATGACCTAAGTAGGTCATATCACATATCTATCCTAAGGAGGATGTTTTAATTTTGTATATTTAAATATATAGCCCTGATAAATAATACAATTAAATTCACAGGATTTAAAAATTAAAACTATGTGTGCATGTTTTTTAAATCCAATCTATCAGCTATGAGCTTTCGACATTATGAAATTTGTTTTCAACAAAACATAATGAAAAGTCAATATTTAACTATTTAAAAGGTAGTCATTTACTAAGTATTTGCCCATTTCATTTTCCAAAAACGTATATAAAAGAAATCTTATAATCATGTGGCTTCAACAATTAAGTTATAAATAACCTGTATATTCAGACACCAATTTCCCACATTTACGCTCATGTGACTTTGACAACAAGCCACAAAAGATATTGGCCCTGATCGGATTTTCCTGGGATTTCTCATATTACTTCATTTCTTCAAAAGATGTTGTACGTATTCCCAAGGATGTTCTGCCAAGTCTTATTTAAAACAAAGATTGACTAGACATACTTTCCAATGACTTATCAACCGTTTGTAAATTAAACTATAAAGAGAGCATAGAGTCACTGTATTATAATTATAATACATGATTAATCGTATATGACTCTAAATATAACAGTTTGTTTAGGACCTACTGATATATTAAAATACAATTTAAAAGTCTGTATTAATATACATATATACGTTTTAACCTAATTTGTTGAATCTATTTTCTTGTTATATTTAATTAGGTTGATTGACAGCTTGTTTTCCTCCTTTATTCTAGTTAATAAAGAGTTTAACAATTATAAAAGATTAAACATTTTAAACGAAGTAAACGTAATACCACAGCACATGTAGTCAGGGTACAGATTTGTAGATATCAATTTTAAATATACAACATGCATCTTTTTCAAGTAATTAGCAAACCAACTATGAGCGAGACCACAAATATGTATCCATATCTAAGATAAATTAAGAAAGAACTATTAAACATAGTTCTGTGAAAAATGCTTTCTTACGATTAGGCATGAATTTAACGGACATGTTACGTTACTTTACTCTTAGGGTTAGCAAATACAGTCATAATTGTTCGATATTGCCTACACTATAGTATCCTTAAACTCCACTATCCACTACACTATCCTTAAACATTATCCACTAAAAGTTATTGTTGACTCGAGACTTGTGAATATAACAACTTATCAAAAACGAGCCGTGATTAACTTGGGTAGCTCTACCCCAAAATTTCCATCTTTACATCTGCAGAGGGTAAGGATATATCACTGCATTAAATTCTTACTCCAAAATCACGAATATCATAAATAAAGATCATGACAAAAACTTCAAATTTAGCTCGTTCCGACATTGGAATAACTCGAAAATCAGGTTTCTGGGTTGGAGTTTCCGTAGGGCTGTGTGTGATATAAATTTACATTTACAGGGAAAAATATGAATATCTTGAAATGCAATTCAAGAGTCGAATACTCA
The DNA here is from genome assembly GCA_035578905.1 of Stictocephala bisonia. Classification (NCBI taxonomy): domain Eukaryota; kingdom Metazoa; phylum Arthropoda; class Insecta; order Hemiptera; family Membracidae; genus Stictocephala; species Stictocephala bisonia. The sequence continues at coordinate 52,332 of JAQJVL010003650.1, read as the reverse complement.
TCTCATTCTTGACATATCAGAGATAAGATGGGAGGGAACTTGTTTCATTCTTGACATATCAGAGATACGATGGGAGGGAACTTGTTTCATTCTTGACATATCAGAGATACGATGGGAAGGAACTTGTTTCATTCTTAACATATCAGAGATACGATGGGAGGAACTTGTTTCATTCTTAACATATCAGAGATGCGATGGGAGGGAAATTGTTTCATTCTTGACATGTCAGAGATACGATGGGAGGGAACTTGTTTCATTCTTAACATATCAGAGATACGATGGGAGGGAACTTGTTTCATTCTTAACATATCAGAGATACGATGGGAGGGAACTTGTTTCATTCTTGACATATCAGAGATACGATGGGAGGGAAATTGTTTCATTCTTGAAATATCAGAGATACGATGGGAGGGAACTTGTTTCATTCTTGACATATCAGAGATACGATGAGAGGGAACTTGTTTCATTCTTGACATGTCAGAGATCCGATGGGAGGGAACTTGTTTCATTCTTAACATATCAGAGATAAGATGGGAGGGAACTTGTTTCATTCTTGACATATCAGAGATACAATGGGAGGGAACTTGTTTCATTCTTAACATATCAGAGATACGATGGGAGGAACTTGTTTCATTCTTAACATATCAGAGATACGATGTGAGGGAACTTGTTTCATTCTTGACATATCAGAGATACGATGGGAGGGAACTTGTTTCATTCTTGACATGTCAGAGATACGATGGGAGGGAACTTGTTTCATTCTTGACATGTCAGAGATACGATGGGAGGGAACTTGTTTCATTCTTAACATATCAAAGATACGATGGGAGGGAACTTGTTTCATTCTTGACATATCAGAGATACGATGGGATGGAGCTTGTTTCATTCTTGACATATCAGAGATACGATGGGAGGGAACTTGTTTCATTCTTGACATATCAGAGATACGATTGGAGGGAACTTGTTTCATTCTTGACATGTCAGATATACGATGGGAGGGAACTTGTTTCATTCTTGACATATCAGATATACGATGGGAGGGAACTTGTTTCATTCTTGACATATCAGAGATACGATGGGAGGGAACTTGTTTCATTCTTAACATATCAAAGATACGATGGGAGGGAACTTGTTTCATTCTTGACATATCAGAGATACGATGGGAGGGAACTTGTTTCATTCTTGACATATCAGATATACGATGGGAGGGAACTTGTTTCATTCTTAACATATCAGAGATACGATGGGAGGGAAATTGTTTCATTCTTGACATATCAGATATACGATGGGAGGGAACTTGTTTCATTCTTAACATATCAGAGATACGATGGGAGGGAAATTGTTTCATTCTTGACATGTCAGAGATACGATGGGAGGGATCTGGTTTCATTCTTGACATATCAGAGATATGATGGGAGGGAACTTGTTTCATTCTTAACATATCAGAAATACGATGGGAGGGAACTTGTTTCATTCTTAACATATCAGAGATACGATGGGAGGGAAATTGTTTCATTCTTGAAATATCAGAGATACGATGGGAGGGAACTTGTTTCATTCTTGACATATCAGAGATACGATGAGAGGGAACTTGTTTCATTCTTGATATATCAGAGATACGATGGGAGGGAACTTGTTTCATTCTTGACATATCAGATATACGATGGGAGGGAACTTGTTTCAACCTTGACATATCAGAGATACGATGGGAGGGAACTTGTTTCATTCTTGACATATCAGAGATACGATGGGAGGGAACTTGTTTCATTCTTAACATATCAGAGATACGATGGGAGGAACTTGTTTCATTCTAACATATCAGAGATACGATGTGAGGGAACTTGTTTCATTCTTGACATATCAGAGATACGATGGGAGGGAACTTGTTTCATTCTTGACATATCATAGATACGATGGGAGCTTGTTTCATTCTTGACATATCAGAGATACGATGGGAGGGAACTTGTTTCATTCTTGACATGTCAGAGATACGATGGGAGGGAACTTGTTTCATTCTTAACATATCAAAGATACGATGAGAGGGAACTTGTTTCATTCTTGACATATCAGAGATAAGATGGGAGGGAACTTGTTTCATTCTTGACATATCAGAGATAAGATGGGAGGGAACTTGTTTCATTCTTGACATATCAGAGATACGATGGGATGGAGCTTGTTTCATTCTTGACATATCAGAGATACGATGGGAGGGAACTTGTTTCATTCTTGACATATCAGAGATACGATTGGAGGGAACTTGTTTCATTCTTGACATGTCAGATATACGATGGGAGGGAACTTGTTTCATTCTTGACATATCAGAGATACGATGGGTGGAAACTTGAAACATTTCGTGTCCATGTTGCTAGACAAACAGAAAATAATATCTCGGGAACAAAGGAAATATAAGTGAAATGAAGAGAGTTGGAGCTATCTCAGGGAAATTTTTGAAACTACGGAATATCTGACGGGACTGTATAACCAAAGATTAGTAGTAAGTGGTAAAGCTATCTAGTATTTTTGTCAAAATTTACCGAATTTAAAAGGAAATGAGGATGTTGAAAGAACATTTGAAGAAATGGCGAGATTATTTGATGAAACAAGAGCATCTGATAATGTTACTGTTTTATGAATGCACGTACAATAGAAGAATTTTTTTGTCTTGAAGATAAGAAAGAAACATCAGTAGTTAGTATGTATGGGTTTTGACTTAGAAAAATAAGAAAAGAAAATACAATACCACTTTGTACAAAAGTTGTATTCAATATGAATACTAAAATCTTAAAATTAGCTTCTGTTGAAATATGTGAAGTACTTACATGCTTATATAATAAATGTATTGACTTAGGAATATATCCAAGTACATTTAAACAAGTAAAAGTTATTCCTATCTATAAAAATGGAGAAGTCACATACAAAAATTACAGACCTATCTCTATTGTTCCAGCTATTTCAAAAATACTTGAATCACTACTGTTTGAACAAATTTACATTTATTTTGAAGACAATAATCTATTTACTGAAAAACAATACGGTTTTAGAAAAAAACACTGTACAATTGATGCTGTTCAAAGTATAACTTCTAACTGCATTCAAATTATTGAAAGTGGGAAAGTTGTTTGCTTAAGAATTTATTATTATTCAAAAGCATTTGATAGTATATTCTTCTCCAAAAGTTAAAATACTATGGATTTGATGGTAATTCACTAAAATTAATAAAATAATACTGGGAACATAGATTTCAATTTGTAAAAATTAATGGTCAACTTTCAGAAGGTAAAGAAATTAAATATGGTGTACCACAAGGATCTCCTTTGGGTCCATTACTTTTTAATATTTACATAAACGATATTCCGAAAAATATGAACTCCACAAATATTAAATGTTTCTTATATGCTGACGATGTTGGAATGGTATTTACATCAAATTGTTATGACAAATTAGAAGAAGTAATTTCTTTTACTACAAAGAAATTTATCAATTGGTGCAATGCTAGTAAATTAATTCTCAATCTAAACGAAACACATGACATACATTTTACCTACTCAAATAAATTGATACTGGACCTTAAAATAAATCCAATAACATTTTTAGGATTTATCGTTGATCATAAGATATCTTGGAATAATCATGTGGATTATACGATAAAAAACCAAACAAAGGTATCTAGTCTTCTTAAACAGTAGATACCTTTGTTTGGTTTTTTATCGTATAATCCACATGTACAATCCATGTATAATCCACATGTACAATGTGAGTGAAGATATACTATTACAAATTTATTATGTGCATATTCATTCTATATTGAGTTATGGAATAATATTATGGGGACAGTCTTCAAATTCAGTTAAATTATTTAAAATTCAAAAAAGAGCAATTCGACTAATTTGTGGAGTACCTTTTAAAACTTCATACAAACCTCTATTCAAAAAACTAAAAATAATGACTCTTTCTTCACTATTCATTTACAAAAGATTATTATACACCAAAAACAACTCACATAAATTTCATCAGAAAAATATACATAAGTACGACACATGAAATTCGAATCAATTGAAAATTAAACAATATAAATACTTAACAACACAAAAAAATCAAGGGTTTATGGCTATTAAATTGTATAATAAATTACCTTATAAATTAAGAAATCTGGAAATGAAACAATTTAAAAAAATTATATGCAACTATTTATTAGAAGAGTTACACCATTACAACATTGAGGATTTTTTGTAATTCAACTGTAATTTATATGTAGATTTAACACAATTTTTATTATATTTATTATATTATATATTGTAATGCCTCATTTGAGGTTTGATGCAATAAACATTATTATTATTATTACTATACCGGTATTAACAAACACAAAGCACAAACAGAGATACTAGTAAAACTTCAGAAGATATAAGAACAACTTGGTAAGTGAAAAAGAGATAAAGTGTAGGTTGATAATTGTAAAAGTTACATAATAGCAAACATTGGAATTGATTACAGTTTTGTTATGATAAAACAGTAAGAGGATAAAACAACATCCTATCGGCCAATGAGAGGTTGCAATCAGTACTTCAGCCGTCACTTACTTCTGAGGTATAGAAACTCATTCATGGAAGCCACAACAACCTATCGGCCAGTGAGAGGTTGCAATCAGTACTTCAGCCGTCACTTACTTCTGAGGTATAGAAACTCATTCGTGGAAGCCACAACAACCTATCGGCCAATGAGAGGTTGCAATCAGTACTTCAGCCGTCACTTACTTCTGAGGTATAGAAACTCATTCGTGGAAGCCACAACAACCTATCGGCCAATGAGAGGTTGCAATCAGTACTTCAGCCGTCACTTACTTCTGAGGTATAGAAACTCATTCATGGAAGCCACAACAACCTATCGGCCAGTGAGAGGTTGCAATCGGTACTTCAGCCGTCACTTACTTCTGAGGTATAGAAACTCATTCATGGAAGCAACAACAACCTATCGGCCAGTGAGAGGTTGCAATCAGTACTTCAGCCGTCACTTACTTCTGAGGTATAGAAACTCATTCGTGGAAGCCACAACAACCTATCGGCCAATGAGAGGTTGCAATCAGTACTTCAGCCGTCACTTACTTCTGAGGTATAGAAACTCATTCGTGGAAGCCACAACAACCTATCGGCCAATGAGAGGTTGCAATCAGTACTTCAGCCGTCACTTACTTCTGAGGTATAGAAACTCATTCATGGAAGCCACAACAACCTATCGGCCAGTGAGAGGTTGCAATCGGTACTTCAGCCATCACTTACTTCTGAGGTATAGAAACTCATTCATGGAAGCCACAACAACCTATCGGCCAGTGAGAGGTTGCAATCGGTACTTCAGCCGTCACTTACTTCTGAGGTATAGAAACTCATTCATGGAAGCCACAACAACCTATCGGCCAGTGAGAGGTTGCAATCAGTACTTCAGCCGTCACTCACTTCTGAGGTATAGAAACTCATTCATGGAAGCCACAACAACCTATCGGCCAGTGAGAAGTTGCAATCAGTACTTCAGCCGTCACTTACTTCTGAGGTATAGAAACTCATTCATGGAAGCCACAACAACCTATAGGCCAATGAGAGGTTGCAATCAGTACTTCAGCCGTCACTTACTTCTGAGGTATAGAAACTCATTCGTGGAAGCCACAACAACCTATCGGCCAATGAAAGGTTGCAATCAGTACTTCAGCCGTCACTTACTTCTGAGGTATAGAAACTCATTCATGGAAGCCACAACAACCTATCGGCCAGTGAGAGGTTTGCAATCAGTACTTCAGCCGTCACTTACTTCTGAGGTATAGAAACTCATTCATGGAAGCCACAACAACCTATCGGCCAGTGAGAGGTTGCAATCAGTACTTCAGCCATCACTTACTTCTGAGGTATAGAAACTCATTCGTGGAAGCCACAACAACGTATCGGCCAATGAGAGGTTGCAATCAGTACTTCAGCCCTCACTTACTTCTGAGGTATAGAAACTCATTCGTGGAAGCCACAACAACCTATCCGCCAGTGAGAGGTTGCAATCAGTACTTCAGCCGTCACTTACTTCTGAGGTATAGAAACTCATTCATGGAAGCCACAACAACCTATCGGCCAGTGAGAGGTTTGCAATCAGTACTTCAGCCGTCACTTACTTCTGAGGTATAGAAACTCATTCATGGAAGCCACAACAACCTATCGGCCAGTGAGAGGTTGCAATCAGTACTTCAGCCATCACTTACTTCTGAGGTATAGAAACTCATTCGTGGAAGCCACAACAACGTATCGGCCAATGAGAGGTTGCAATCAGTACTTCAGCCCTCACTTACTTCTGAGGTATAGAAACTCATTCGTGGAAGCCACAACAACCTATCCGCCAGTGAGAGGTTGCAATCAGTACTTCAGCCGTCACTTACTTCTGAGGTATAGAAACTCATTCATGGAAGCCACAACAACCTATCGGCCAGTGAGAGGTTGCAATCAGTACTTCAGCCGTCACTTACTTCTGAGGTATAGAAACTCATTCGTGGAAGCCACAACAACCTATCGGCCAATGAGAGGTTAGTAGTGTAGTATACCGGTTCTGGTGCAACCCTACCCATGCCGGTTCTGGGGCAACCTTGACCTTTGGGTCCTATCAGCAAGGTTGTCGATCTTATCACCACGTGTTGACCCCAGAGGTCAACTTTACTATTGTTTACTACTGTTATCAGCCACGTGGTGACCTTGAAGGTCACGTTTACTACGAGCACGTGGACCCCCCGCGACGTTGTCCTAGGTCATTGTTGTGTGACGTCACACCGTTTTCGCGCTCTTTCATCTGACGACGTCACGGCGTATTTATTAAATTAATTTTATTTATTTAATGCTGTGGCAAAAAGTGTCGGTGGTCGGTGCCGGGATCGATCTGAGAACCTTCCGTTTGTGAGACGAAGTCGATACCACTGGGGCACAGTGACACACCCTAGAGGTTAACGTAAGTAGCGGCAGAAGAACGTGTGTGTGTGGCTTCGTTCGCTTCGCTCGCGTTATACTATATGAAATGTATTTTAATTGCGTATTTAATATAGTATTAATTTGTTCAGATGTGAAAAAAAAAGTCTGTTGGTTTGTCGTCTGCTCCTCAGCTGATGTGATGCCATATGAAAGATGCAAAAAAAAATATGTTTTTCTTTATACTATATAAAATGTACCAACTGTTTTTTCGCAGTGTTACCAACTCGCACGATTAATTGAAAAAAAAAATATATATATCTCAGTGCAGCCAATAAACTATATATATATATATACAATATACTATAATAAATAAATATACGATTATTAAATTATACTTTATTAAATACAAACGCGATTTTCGGTGTTACAGTAATATTAATTAAATTCGTTATCCTTTTACGTTAAAACTATAGTAAATACATATACGATTATTAAATTATACTATATTAAATACAAACACGTTTTTGGGTGTTACAGTAATATTATTTTAATTCGTTATCCTTTTTTACGTTAAAACTATAATAAATACAAATTTTCCACAATAATTCGTATTTAATATAGTATTAATGACCATTCCAACCGAAAAAAAATCAGTTTCTCTTTATACTATATAAAATGTACGAATTGTTTTTTCGCAGTGTTACCAACTCGCACGATTAATTGGCAAAAAAATATATATATATATGTCAGTGCTACCAACTCACACGATTTATTACATTATACTATAGTAAATACATATACGATTATTAAATTATACTATATTAAATACAAACGCGTTTTTTCGGTGTTACAGTAATATTAATTTAAATTCGTTATCCTTTTACGTTAAAACTATAATAAATACATATACGATTATTAAATTATACTATATTAAATACAAACGCGTTAATACATACGTTAAAACTGGTCGTTAAGTATTAGGAGAACAGAACTTGGTAAGAACTCTGAACTCGACCATTGGCGCAATAATTTGTATTTAATATAGTATTAATTTGTTCTGACCATTTAAACCAGATGTAAAAAAAAATCTGTTGGTTTGTCGTCTGCTAGTACCATCTGATGTGGTTCGCTTCGCTTACGCCGAGCCAGATGCATTAGTACTATATAAAATGTATTTTTCTAATAATTCATATTTAATATAGTATTAGTTTGTTCAAACAAAATCGGTTTTTCTTTATATTATATAAAATGTACCAACTGTTTTTTCACAGTGTTGCTAACTCACACGATTATTTGCATTATACTATATAAAATACATATATATAAATATGATTTTTTCTCTTTTTTAATAAATACAAATGCGTTTTTCGGTGTTACAGTAATATTATTTTACTTTGTTTTCCTTCACATATAATGTATACTATATAAAGTATAGCCAACTTATGCTTTCATTCGTAGTATACTATAATAAATCTGTGTACTATAAAAAGTGCATCGATATTTATTCTTTGTCACGTTATAATATAATAATTGTTATGACAATAAATTTAAACAGATTAAAAAGGATTCTGGTTTTTCTGTGTACATATATACTATATGAAGTACATTGTTCATAATAAATCACTATTTTCGTTGTACTATAATAAATGCAATTAATTTTTATATATAAATCAGTTAGAATATCTTTGAAACAGCTAACACATTTATATTTATTTATTTGTATTACAATAATAAATATATATTTCTTAATATGTATTAATTTAAGTTAAATTTTAATGTTTTAATACATTTGAGTATTAGGAGAGCAAAGACTGGTAGGAGTTATCAATGTTACAGTTGCCGCCTGCGGCATACAAAGTGTCACTATCGAATCAGCGCGACCCGGCGACCTCTCCGTAAGATAGTCCGACTGCCTCGCGAACTGATTATGTGACTGCTGCTAATTTCTGCTAGCCTGATACTTTGTTTTTTCATTGCATGTTGTTCGGATTCCATATTTAAGTGGTTTTTTTCTATATTTTTAGTAGATATATAGAAAATAAAAAGCATATTTTATTTAATAATTAATTTAGTATTTAAAAATCCTAAGGTAATATACTATTCTATATTTTTGTAATGACATAAGTAACACAATATGTAAATTCTGTTATGGGATAAGTTATAGTAATATTTAATTAATTATTTAAAAATCGTAAGGAGAAGTTGTATTGCAGATATTTTTGAAGTAATAAGTCGGACAATATTTAAATGTTATTTAAGAATAAAGTATAATAATGTCAATTATTAAATACTGAAAACTCTATAAAAAATACTGTCTTTTTTAAAACCAACTGATGTATTTGTATGGTATGAAATTGTTCAAGTCCAATTTTGCTGATGCAATGTTTCATCATGTGTACTTGTGGTAGTAAGACAATGGTAAGACAGATATAAAAAGTCATATAATTCAATAAAAATCTGCAAAGAGCGGAAACTTCATCTGTACATACATGTATCTCAACAACAACAACCAAAGTTAAATCAATTGGTAAATATTTGTAAGAATGTTTATTTTTAATATATGTGGTAGTGAGGCAGATATAAAATTCATATAAAAATTCGTTTTAATTTCAACAAATATCACAAACACGTATTGAAAAAATCGAACTTTCAAATAATTTTTAAAATAAAACTTGTGACTGATTCATCACGAATAATTTATTTAAATAAGATCAAGATTACTGCATTATTATATGTTTTGGTTTTAAATAAGATATATTAAACGTTTATCGCAATAAAAAGTTATACCTTGACACTGATTTAATCATTAAATAAAAACTAAACTCATTGGCTCACTTAGAACGGGGGAAAAAACAATATAAAAATGGAATAATACAATATAGATGTTAAATTCAACATAAATTTCATTTCAGATATGTAAAATTATGAGTTAAGTAGTTCAATTATTATTCCCTCACACGTTAGTTAAAACAATCGAATAATATTGAATTACGAGCCATATTTAGACATATGTAATATTACAATATATAGCATTTATTTCAGATTTCCATTAGGATCTTACACATAAGAGCCTTACGTAAAATTTAAATCTAATATGTTAAACACATTAGAGATTACAGTTATGTAAATATTAAATGGACAAAAATGTTTAATTTCTTCATGAAAGGATCTTCATACATGTCCAACTATTATAATATTCCTGAGAGAAACGATTAATTATAAATGGCACTTTAAGTTAATAACATGTTTTTTTCCTGTTTTGTAAAGATAAATTCTCTTATTAACGAATTAAGTAAATAAAAAAACAATTCTATGAATCCATTAATAACTGTATAGTGTATTAAATGTTACATATTATTTTGACAATTTTATAATAATAATTGCCTTTTCTTATAATTTCAACATAAATATCACAAACACGTATTGAAAACATTGAACTTTCAAATAACTTAAAAAATTGTGACCGATTCAACATGAATAATTCATTTTAGTGAGATCAGAATAACTTCATTAATATAGATTTATTTAAAAAAAGACATATTATTTGTTTATAGCAATAATAAATTATACTTTGTTAATAATTTTATCACATAAAAACTAAAATCATTAGCTCACTTTGAATGGAAAAAAACAATATAATACAATATATATGTTAAATTCAATTTCAATTTAATTTCAGATATGCGTACAAAACGTTCTTCTACACTTGCATCCTTGAGTGCATACATATGCGTTATGTTTAAGATGAGACATGTCTTGTATATGAGAAATTATCTAAGTTCCATTTTATCAGTGTCCGTATGTTGAGTAAGGATGAGAACTGAGTATCAGGCTTGTCAATTAGTTGAAAATCAGACCAATAATACATGTTTTTGATTCAACTCTATGTCCCTTAATTTCACTGGTTGTTAGAATTTAAATGAAATGTCCGTTCTATGAAACAGTCAAACTCCGTTAGCAACAATATTACATTGGTTATCCATGCTCATACTACTCACATTCACCTTAGAATACGTTCAATTTTGTGCTGTCTTGTCATATCTAAAAATAATACTTTATATTGTTTTCACTTAAAATGAGCCACCGAGAGTAAATACTATAATGGACGTTATGTTTAAATAATTTGTATAACACAGGGTATACCAAATCAACCGTTTAAGTATATACTTCTTTTGTCTACATATCTTCTATATTCAGTTTAATGATAGAAATAAAGATGTAATGAAAATGATAGCAAAATAAATTAAACTTAGCTAAGTAAATTAATTTAGTGTTTTCATAATGATATTTTTATTAGTATTCGCATTATAGATTTCTAAATAAATGGCAAACTTTAGAGCTTGCAGTTCTGTATATCTGGATATATATTAAATGGATAAAAAATGTTTAATATCTCAAATAAAGGATCTTCACACATGTCCATTTATTATAATAAACATGAGAGAAACGACTAAATATAAATGACACTTTAAATTAAAAAGTATAATTTTTTCCTATTTTGTAAAGATAGTTTCTCTTATCAATGAATTGGGTAAATAAAACAACAATTTTATGAATCCATTAATATTATAGTTTTCTCAATGTCCGTATTTTGTGCAGGGAAGAGAACTGAGTATTACTGTCGGCTGAGCAGAACGAAAGAAGGATAAACGAAAAAATTAGTTTAATTTCTTGTTAGTATAATGCAAATAAATGCAAGTCTGTGTCATTGATGAAAATAAAAGTATTATCGATTAACAATTAAGCTGACTTAGTGATATGGTTCAAGTGGGGTCAAGCGTATGATAGCACACTCGAACTAGAAGTCTAAACTAAATATACCAGTTATATTAACTTTAAAACCTAAGTAAATCGGTCAAAAAGGTCATATATGAGTAACTAAATTAATAAAATATGTATTTTTTAATTAAATTGATTTTCAATTACGTTCATTCTAATTTTACGTGATTGAATTTTAGTTTTTTCTAAAATGCCTGATAAACATTGCTAATAAATGACTATAACACCAATGTTTTAATAGTTAACTATTCTGAATGTTTTACATTTGAGTAAACAAATACTATGATTAGTCGTTTAAGAGCTTTATATCAAGACATATTCTCTACTATGTATTGTACATTTACTTAACAGTAATATAAAATACTGGATTTATAAGATATAACATGATTTTACAGAGTTATATTTCAATTTTGTGAAGCGATAAATATCTAATAACGCTTAAATTGTATAGTGATAAAAATTTTTAGATAACTAATGAGTAACTGGGTGTTTCTATATTTTTAGTTAATTTATATATTTATTTACCTCAATCACCCCATAAATATGAATTAATACAAGACATCAACATCACAGGAATGCGAATGACAATCAGTGTAAAGCCGGTTTTTCCTATTTTCTAAAAGATAATTAAACAGATAAAAACAACAATTTATAATTCCGTTAATTACTACATAGTGAATTGAATGTTACATAGTATGCTACTAGTTCATAAAATAGTCTTTTGCTTTTGACTGATTTTAAGTGTATAATTTATTTTGTTAAACATGACAATACTAAGGAAAAAATGTAAATTACAAAACAAATACGACCAACCTAATTGCATTGAACTAGTGTCAGTCCATTTATAAATATACACTTATGTAAATGTTTTTTTTTTCTGTGTGTGATCCTTATTGATCGACTTCTTTTAAATTACAAACTAAAACTACTTAGACTAGAATATACAAGCCTTGTAAATATAATACACTTCATATTTTGAACGGACAAAAACATTCATATACAACAATTATAAAAGGACAATCATTTTAAGACTTCATTTTTTATAAATACATATATTTATTTCAAATAATATTTTTTACGATGCCAGACAATGGTGTATATTAGACTAATGGATCATGAATGATCAGACAATACGCCGTTGTATCCTATGGTATATTGGTATAAAGGTGTCTTCTCTTGGAAAGTCAGTTTATCCAAACAAGGCTGATCATTACCACCTATGTAATATGACAATTAAAACCTTGTATACATATAATATAAAATTGATTTATTTCCATTGAAACTATCATATGGATAGTACTTGCTGTTCAAGTACAGTTTTATGTTATCTAAGTTACAATAATCCACCTCAATGACCTCATAATGTGATTTAATACAAGACATCAACATCGCAAAAAATGTATGAATCAATCGATTTCTTTTAAATGGCCAACTAAATTAGTTTAGGATAAAAAAAGAAGGTATTATACAAATGATACACTTCTTATATCACCATTAGGATACTATGCATAAGAGCTTCAAATAAAATGTAATGCTTTACATATCAGAGCTTGCAGTTCTGTAAATATAACTAGATATTAAATGAACGAAACATTTTTTATTTCTAAAAGAGGAGATCTTCATACGTATTCAACTACTCTATTAAAACTTAGCGAAATGATTTAAATATGAATGGTACTCAGTGTAAAGCAGGTTTTTTCCTATTTTGTAAAGATAATCAAACGGATAAAACAACAATTTTATAATTCCGTTAATAACTACATAGTGAATTGAATGTTACATAGTATGCTACTTGTATAATTTATTTTGGTAAACATGACAAAACAAATACGACCAACTTAGTTACATTGGTCAGTCCATTTATAAATATACTTTCATGTAAATTAATGAGATATTTGGGTAAATAAAACAAAATACGAGATGTTCTATGCAAGAAATATATCTTATTCTTTATTTATTTACACATTTTTCACATCTTTATTTACAAATATTGTCCTTGATCAGAATCTTTGAACTTGTGATTCTTCAACTCCTTTAAGCTCAGCCATTAGTCTGTTGTAGAGTTCTTCCCCACACTCTTTAGGACCGATGCTTTCAAATAATTTAATAAATGAGTATTCGTAATTTCTAACTTTGTTGCAAACGCCACAATCAGGACCACAAGCAGCTGTCTCTGTACGGTCTCTCTTAAATTTTATATTTTCTACATCCTCAACCAGTTCAGCCATTCTTTGAAGTTTTTCTTCAGCTTCTGGACTCCAGCTAGGTTTTGCAAATCTCAGCTCAAACATAACCATCAGTAAGTTTGCATACATTGTACCTGTAGTGATAGTGTTGTTACCCGGATACATCTGGGTCGGAGTGTGATAAAGTGTCTGAACAATACCTTTATATAACCTGAAAACTGTATTGAAAAAGTGGTGGGTGGATAGTAACAGATTTATATAAAATGTTGTCAAAATCAAACGTTTATGCTTAAATAGGATCTAGAAGTTGTTATTTTATCTTTAAGATACTGTTTCATATAAACAATTCACTCTTAATAAGTGTGATAATATATAACTCACATATGTTTACTATTGTACAAACAATTTTTAATAAATTAATAAAAGTGGTTTTTAAGCTAAAAATACATATACGAATGAAAATAACTTACGTTAAATTTCAATGCCCATAATACATATAAAAAGTCATGTGATATTTTTGTTATTTTTAGTACAATAAAATTAAAGAATATGAAACTAAATCAACTGCGATGATGCTATTAACACTTTTTTCTTTAGTTAGCATACATTTTTATTTATTCCCCAATAAATTAGATATGATTTCCATGGTTAGTTTTAGTTCACAGCCATTGTAAAACTGTACATTGTGAAGCCCAATAAATGAATTTGAATGTGAAGTGCAGTTAAACATTCAATACCTTCCCTTTCATCCAAATAATGAACTTTATATTTAAGGTAGCACTAAAAAACCATATACTGTACGAACAAAACTATATACTTTTATATTAATACAAATGTACATAACTAGACTTTATATTCGTATAATACATTTAAGTATGTAGGATTAACATAATGAACTTAGGTATAGGGCATTTATTTTATTTTAAATTACGTTGTATTCATGTTATTTATAAATTTAATGTGGAATTGAAACTGTAATTTAGATAATAATTTATTTCTCAAAAACAGTGAATTATTATCATTGATATTAAGTAACACTCAAATAATAATATGGAATGCAAACTATAAATTACTTTCAAAGCTAATTCCCACTCACTTTGTCTTATTAGAATTGATAGTAAGAAACTTAATTCATATGACGTTTGTATTAACAAAACCATATGTATATTTTAAACTAGTTAGGCCAGAGGATTAAGGCAATGAGGAAAGAACAAAGTAACCCAAATGCCATTCAAAGACAAATAGAGCACACTTATTGTAATGTACTACAAATAAAGTAACCAAAACCACAATTGTTAAATGTAATGTTTGTCATTGCGTTAAATAAATGAGAATGGTAATTTTGCACTTCATTGTTTTCTCTTAAATATATTTTTCCATGCCAAGGAAAATAACACATATGTTTTAAATGAATGTATGTCTATGTTACAATAGAAATGTGTTGTTGTGTAATATTTAAAACTTTCAAATGTTTATCCTCCTCCAACTAAATTTTTATACATTACATGTTATGTATTCTGAATAAGTAATTTATAGATAAAGAACATTTATTGAGAAAAGTTTCGTTAAACCATAGAAATATAATTACGTAATATGCTTAATGTTTAAGGCTTGGAGATAAATGAAACATATTACTCATAGTAAAATTTCTTTTTTCAAAATATTAATATAGTAAAACACAGTTAGTTTGAATAAATACTATCTATTAATATAGCTTTATTCATTACAATTATACGCACACAATACAATTTTAAAACAATCGTTATAAACTCAATTTGTCCTACTTTAAGTCTACGTTTAGTTTGAAATATAATGCATAATTTCATTAAGTATTTGACTTTAATTTTTACTATTTTAATCAAAGAATATCACAAAGACAGATAGAGTAGCTTACGGTAACTTTTTAGTGCAACTTCATTGAATTCGAACTGTGCACATACACATATAAAGGGGCTTTGTATTATACGAATATAAAGTCTAGTTATGTACATTTGTATTTATATAAAAGTATATAGTTTTGTTCGTACAGTATATGGTTTTTTAGTGCTACCTTAAATATAAAGTTCATTATTTGGATGAAAGGGAAGGTATTGAATGTTTAACTGCACTTCACATTCAAATTCATTTATTGGGCTTCACAATGTACAGTTTTACAATGGCTGTGAACTAAAACTAACCATGGAAATCATATCTAATTTATTGGGGAATAAATAAAAATGTATGCTAACTAAAGAAAAAAGTGTTAATAGCATCATCGCAGTTGATTTAGTTTCATATTCTTTAATTTTATTGTACTAAAAATAACAAAAATATCACATGACTTTTTATATGTGTTATGGGCATTGAAATTTAACGTAAGTTATTTTCATTCGTATATGTATTTTTAGCTTAAAAACCACTTTTATTAATTTATTAAAAATTGTTTGTACAATAGTAAACATATGTGAGTTATATATTATCACACTTATTAAGAGTGAATTGTTTATATGAAACAGTATCTTAAAGATAAAATAACAACTTCTGGATCCTATTTAAGCATAAACGTTTGATTTTGACAACATTTTATATAAATCTGTTACTATCCACCCACCACTTTTTCAATACAGTTTTCAGGTTATATAAAGGTATTGTTCAGACACTTTATCACACTCCGACCCAGATGTATCCGGGTAACAACACTATCACTACAGGTACAATGTGTGCAAACTTGCTGATGGTTATGTTTGAGCTGAGATTTGCAAAACCTAGCTGGAGTCCAGAAGCTGAAGAAAAACTTCAAAGAATGGCTGAACTGGTCGAGGATGTAGAAAATATAAAAATTTAAGAGAGACCGTACAGAGACAGCTGCTTGTGGTTCTGATTGTAGCGTTTGCAACAAAGTTAGAAATTACGAATACTCATTTATTAAATTGTTTGAAAGCATCGGTCCTAAAGAGTGTGGGGAAGAACTCTACAACAGACTAATGGCTGAGCTTAAAGGAGTTGAAGAATCACAAGTTCAAAGATTCTGATCAAGGACAATATTTGTAAATAAAGATGTGAAAAATGTGTAAATAAATAAAGAATAAGATATATTTCTTGCATAGAACATCTCGTATATTGTTTTATTTACCCAAATATCTCATTAATTTACATGAAAGTATATTTATAAATGGACTGACCAATGTAACTAAGTTGGTCGTATTTGTTTTGTCATGTTTACCAAAATAAATTATACAAGTAGCATACTATGTAACATTCAATTCACTATGTAGTTATTAACGGAATTATAAAATTGTTGTTTTATCCGTTTGATTATCTTTACAAAATAGGAAAAAACCTGCTTTACACTGAGTGCCATTCATATTTAAATCATTTCGCTAAGTTTTAATAGAGTAGTTGAATACGTATGAAGATCTCCTCTTTTAGAAATAAAAAATGTTTCGTTCATTTAATATCTAGTTATATTTACAGAACTGCAAGCTCTGATATGTAAAGCATTACATTTTATTTGAAGCTCTTATGCATAGTATCCTAATGGTGATATAAGAAGTGTATCATTTGTATAATACCTTCTTTTTTTATCCTAAACTAATTTAGTTGGCCATTTAAAAGAAATCGATTGATTCATACATTTTTGCGATGTTGATGTCTTGTATTAAATCACATTTATGAGGTCATTGAGGTGGATTATTGTAACTTAGATAACATAAAACTGTACTTGAACAGCAAGTACTATCCATATGATAGTTTCAATGGAAATAAATCAATTTTATATTATATGTATACAAGGTTTTAATTGTCATATTACATAGGTGGTAATGATCAGCCTTGTTTGGATAAACTGACTTTCCAAGAGAAGACACCTTTATACCAATATACCATAGGATACAACGGCGTATTGTCTGATCATTCATGATCCATTAGTCTAATATACACCATTGTCTGGCATCGTAAAAAATATTATTTGAAATAAATATATGTATTTATAAAAAATGAAGTCTTAAAATGATTGTCCTTTTATAATTGTTGTATATGAATGTTTTTGTCCGTTCAAAATATGAAGTGTATTATATTTACAAGGCTTGTATATTCTAGTCTAAGTAGTTTTAGTTTGTAATTTAAAAGAAGTCGATCAATAAGGATCACACACAGAAAAAAAAAACATTTACATAAGTGTATATTTATAAATGGACTGACACTAGTTCAATGCAATTAGGTTGGTCGTATTTGTTTTGTAATTTACATTTTTTCCTTAGTATTGTCATGTTTAACAAAATAAATTATACACTTAAAATCAGTCATAAGCAAAAGACTATTATATGAACTAGTAGCATACTATGTAACATTCAATTCACTATGTAGTAATTAACGGAACGGAATTCGTTGTTTTATCTGTTTAATTATCTTTTAGAAAATAGGAAAAAACCGGCTTTACAATGATTGTCATTCACATTCCTGTGATGTTGATGTCTTGTATTAATTCATATTTATGGGGTGATTGAGGTAAATAAATATATAAATTAACTAAAAATATAGAAACACCCAGTTACTCATTAGTTATCTAAAAATTTTTATCACTATACAATTTAAGCGTTATTAGATATTTATCGCTTCACAAAATTGAAATATAACTCTGTAAAATCATGTTATATCTTATAAATCCAGTATTTTATATTACTGTTAAGTAAATGTACAATACATAGTAGAGAATATGTCTTGATATAAAGCTCTTAAACGACTAATCATAGTATTTGTTTACTCAAATGTAAAACATTCAGAATAGTTAACTATTAAAACATTGGTGTTATAGTCATTTATTAGCAATGTTTATCAGGCATTTTAGAAAAAACTAAAATTCAATCACGTAAAATTAGAATGAACGTAATTGAAAATCAATTTAATTAAAAAATACATATTTTATTAATTTAGTTACTCATATATGACCTTTTTGACCGATTTACTTAGGTTTTAAAGTTAATATAACTGGTATATTTAGTTTAGACTTCTAGTTCGAGTGTGCTATCATACGCTTGACCCCACTTGAACCATATCACTAAGTCAGCTTAATTGTTAATCGATAATACTTTTATTTTCATCAATGACACAGACTTGCATTTATTTGCATTATACTAACAAGAAATTAAACTAATTTTTTCGTTTATCCTTCTTTCGTTCTGCTCAGCCGACAGTAATACTCAGTTCTCTTCCCTGCACAAAATACGGACATTGAGAAAACTATAATATTAATGGATTCATAAAATTGTTGTTTTATTTACCCAATTCATTGATAAGAGAAACTATCTTTACAAAATAGGAAAAAATTATACTTTTTAATTTAAAGTGTCATTTATATTTAGTCGTTTCTCTCATGTTTATTATAATAAATGGACATGTGTGAAGATCCTTTATTTGAGATATTAAACATTTTTATCCATTTAATATATATCCAGATATACAGAACTGCAAGCTCTAAAGTTTGCCATTTATTTAGAAATCTATAATGCGAATACTAATAAAAATATCATTATGAAAACACTAAATTAATTTACTTAGCTAAGTTTAATTTATTTTGCTATCATTTTCATTACATCTTTATTTCTATCATTAAACTGAATATAGAAGATATGTAGACAAAAGAAGTATATACTTAAACGGTTGATTTGGTATACCTGTGTTATACAAATTATTTAAACATAACGTCCATTATAGTATTTACTCTCGTGGCTCATTTTAAGTGAAAACAATATAAAGTATTATTTTTAGATATGACAAGACAGCACAAAATTGAACGTATTCTAAGGTGAATGTGAGTAGTATGAGCATGGATAACCAATGTAATATTGTTGCTAACGGAGTTTGACTGTTTCATAGAACGGACATTTCATTTAAATTCTAACAACCAGTGAAATTAAGGGACATAGAGTTGAATCAAAAACATGTATTATTGGTCTGATTTTCAACTAATTGACAAGCCTGATACTCAGTTCTCATCCTTACTCAACATACGGACACTGATAAAATGGAACTTAGATAATTTCTCATATACAAGACATGTCTCATCTTAAACATAACGCATATGTATGCACTCAAGGATGCAAGTGTAGAAGAACGTTTTGTACGCATATCTGAAATTAAATTGAAATTGAATTTAACATATATATTGTATTATATTGTTTTTTCCATTCAAAGTGAGCTAATGATTTTAGTTTTTATGTGATAAAATTATTAACAAAGTATAATTTATTATTGCTATAAACAAATAATATGTCTTTTTTTAAATAAATCTATATTAATGAAGTTATTCTGATCTCACTAAAATGAATTATTCATGTTGAATCGGTCACAATTTTTTTAAGTTATTTGAAAGTTCAATGTTTTCAATACGTGTTTGTGATATTTATGTCAAAATAATATGTAACATTTAATACACTATACAGTTATTAATGGATTCATAGAATTGTTTTTTTATTTACTTAATTCGTTAATAAGAGAATTTATCTTTACAAAACAGGAAAAAACATGTTATTAACTTAAAGTGCCATTTATAATTAATCGTTTCTCTCAGGAATATTATAATAGTTGGACATGTATGAAGATCCTTTCATGAAGAAATTAAACATTTTTGTCCATTTAATATTTACATAACTGTAATCTCTAATGTTTTTAACATATTGGATTTAAATTTTACGTAAGGCTCTTATGTGTAAGATCCTAATGGAAATCTGAAATAAATGCTATATATTGTAATATTACATATGTCTAAATATGGCTCGTAATTCAATATTATTCGATTGTTTTAACTAACGTGTGAGGGAATAATAATTGAACTACTTAACTCATAATTTTACATATCTGAAAATGAAATTTATGTTGAATTTAACATCTATATTGTATTATTCCATTTTTATATTGTTTTTTCCCCCGTTCTAAGTGAGCCAATGAGTTTAGTTTTTATTTAATGATTAAATCAGTGTCAAGGTATAACTTTTTATTGCGATAAACGTTTAATATATCTTATTTAAAACCAAAACATATAATAATGCAGTAATCTTGACCTTATTTAAATAAATTATTCGTGATGAATCAGTCACAAGTTTTATTTTAAAAATTATTTGAAAGTTCGATTTTTTCAATACGTGTTTGTGATATTTGTTGAAATTAAAACGAATTTTTATATGAATTTTATATCTGCCTCACTACCACATATATTAAAAATAAACATTCTTACAAATATTTACCAATTGATTTAACTTTGGTTGTTGTTGTTGAGATACATGTATGTACAGATGAAGTTTCCGCTCTTTGCAGATTTTTATTGAATTATATGAATTTTTATATCTGCCTCACTACCACATATAGAGTATATATTAAAAATAAACATTCTTATAAATATTTACCAATTGATTTAACTTTGGTTGTTGTTGTTGAGATACATGTATGTACAGATGAAGTTTCCGCTCTTTGCAGATTTTTATTGAATTATATGACTTTTTATATCTGTCTTACCATTGTCTTACTACCACAAGTACACATGATGAAACATTGCATCAGCAAAATTGGACTTGAACAATTTCATACCATACAAATACATCAGTTGGTTTTAAAAAAGACAGTATTTTTTATAGAGTTTTCAGTATTTAATAATTGACATTATTATACTTTATTCTTAAATAACATTTAAATATTGTCCGACTTATTACTTCAAAAATATCTGCAATACAACTTCTCCTTACGATTTTTAAATAATTAATTAAATATTACTATAACTTATCCCATAACAGAATTTAAATATTGTGTTACTTATGTCATTACAAAAATATAGAATAGTATATTACCTTAGGATTTTTAAATACTAAATTAATTATTAAATAAAATATGCTTTTTATTTTCTATATATCTACTAAAAATATAGAAAAAACCACTTAAATATGGAATCCGAACAACATGCAATGAAAAACAAAGTATCAGGCTAGCAGAAATTAGCAGCAGTCACATAATCAGTTCGCGAGGCAGTCGGACTATCTTACGGAGAGGTCGCCGGGTCGCGCTGATTCGATAGTGACACTTTGTATGCCGCAGGCGGCAACTGTAACATTGATAACTCCTACCAGTCTTTGCTCTCCTAATACTCAAATGTATTAAAACATTAAAATTTAACTTAAATTAATACATATTAAGAAAATATATATTTATTATTGTAATACAAATAAATAAATATAAATGTGTTAGCTGTTTCAAAGATATTCTAACTGATTTATATATAAAAAATTAATTGCATTTATTATAGTACAACGAAAATAGTGATTTATTATGAACAATGTACTTCATATAGTATATATGTACACAGAAAAACCAGAATCCTTTTTAATCTGTTTAAATTTATTGTCATAACAATTATATATATTATAACGTGACAAAGAATAAATATCGATGCACTTTTTTATAGTACACAGATTTATTATAGTATACTACGAATGAAAGCATAAGTTGGCTATACTTTATATAGTATACATTATATGTGAAGGAAAACAAAGTAAAATAATATTACTGTAAACACCGAAAAAAAAAACAGAATTAGTTATTTAAATAAAAAAGAGAAAAAATCATATTTAAATAGGTATTTAAAAATATAAAAATGCAACAACAACTTGTATGCGATTACGCACCACGGAGAGAGAAAACACAGAATTTAACCTAACACCAACACTAAGCTGACAAACCTACAAAGGATGATAGAACCCACTACCAACACTTCAAAACCCAAATTCCAAAAGACAGCAAAAAAATACAATATTATATCTACTATAAAAGCAACTTGCACGTGCTGAACTTCGTAAGTCGAACCACAACATCAGGGAACATCAGACGACACACACCCTATGATAAATAAAATAAACAACAAGTATAGAAATGACCTAATCACACCATTAAAGACTATAGAATACAATTAAGCAAAAAAATTGCTGTCAAATGTCTATGAACCTAGAGATATACTATACCTAAAGAGATGGAAAGAACAGAACACTCAAAAACAATAACGACTCCCCTTAATTAACGCGAAATGTAATACCTATAGTAATGACAAATATAAAAATATAAAAAAAACTTAACTGAATAAGAAATATAGTAATAAAACGTAAAAGGATAAACTGAAATTAAATAAAAATTACTGTAACACCGAAAAAAACGCGTAGAATTATAATAAAAAAAAATAAAAAAACGTATATGAATAATACTAATAAATAAATTAAATAACAACGTGTAGTTATATGGTACACTGACATATATATATATTTTTTTTTTTGCCAATGAATCGTGCGAGGTTGGTAACACTGCGAAAAAACAATTCGTACATTTAAGTATAGTATAAAGAGAAACTGATTTTTTTTCGGTTGGAATGGTCATTAATACTATATTTTAAATACGAATTATTGTGGAAAAATTGTATTTATTATAGTTTTAACGTAAAAAAGGATAACGAATTAAAATAATATTACTGTAACACCGAAAAAACGCGTTTGTATTTAATATAGTATAATTTAATAATCTATATGTATTTTACTATAGTTTTAACGTAAAAGGATAACGAATTTAATTAATATTACTGTAACACCGAAAATCGCGTTTGTATTTAATAAAGTATAATTTAATAATCATATATTTATTTATTATAGTATATTTGTATATATAGTATAGTTTATTTGGCTGCACTGAGATATATATATTTTTTTTTTCAATTAATCGTGCGAGTTGGTAACACTTGGCGAAAAAAACAGTTGGTACATTTTATATAGTATAAAGAAAAACATATTTTTTTTTGCATCTTTCATATGGCATCACATCAGCTGAGGAGCAGACGACAAACCAACAGACTTTTTGTTTCACATCTGAACAAATTAATACTATATTAAATACGCAATTAAAATACATTTCATATAGTATAACGCGAGCGAAGCGAACGAAGCCACACACACACGTTCTTCTCGCCGCTACTTACGTTAACCTCTAGGGTGTGTCACTGTGCCCCAGTGGTATCGACTTTCGTCTCACAAACGGAAGGTTCTCAGATCGATCCCGGCACCGACCACCGACACTTTTTGCCACAGCATTAAATAAATAAAATTAATTTAATAAATACGCCGTGACGTCGTCAGATGAAAGAGCGCGAAAACGGTGTGACGTCACACAACAATGACCTAGGGACAACGTCGCGGGGGGGTCCACGTGCTCGTAGTAAACGTGACCTTCAAGGTCACCACGTGGCTGATAACAGTAGTAAACAATAGTAAAGTTGACCTCTGGGGTCAACACGTGGTGATAAGATCGACAACCTTGCTGATAGGACCCAAAGGTCAAGGTTGCCCCAGAACCGGCATGGGTAGGGTTGCACCAGAACCGGTATACTACACTACTGAGGTTGCAATCAGTACTTCAGCCCTCACTTACTTCTGAGGTATAGAAACTCATTCGTGGAAGCCACAACAACCTATCGGCCAGTGAGAGGTTGCAATCAGTACTTCAGCCGTCACTTACTTCTGAGGTATAGAAACTCATTCGTGGAAGCCACAACAACCTATCGGCCAGTGAGAGGTTGCAATCAGTACTTCAGCCGTCACTTACTTCTGAGGTATAGAAACTCATTCGTGGAAGCCACAACAACCTATCGGCCAGTGAGAGGTTGCAATCAGTACTTCAGCCCTCACTTACTCATGAGGTATAGAAACTCATTCGTGGAAGCCACAACAACCTATCGGCCAGTGAGAGGTTGCAATCAGTACTTCAGCCCTCACTTACTTCTGAGGTATAGAAACTCATTCGTGGAAGCCACAACAACCTATCGGCCAGTGAGAGGTTGCAATCAGTACTTCAGCCCTCAATTACTCATGAGGTATAGAAACTCATTCGTGGAAGCTACAACAACCTATCGGCCAGTGAGAGGTTGCAATCAGTACTTCAGCCCTCACTTACTCATGAGGTATAGAAACTCATTCGTGGAAGCCACAACAACCTATCGGCCAGTGAGAGGTTGCAATCAGTACTTCAGCCCTCATTTACTCATGAGGTATAGAAACTCATTCGTGGAAGCCACAACAACCTATCGGCCAGTGAGAGGTTGCAATCAGTACTTCAGCCCTCACTTACTCATGAGGTATAGAAACTCATTCGTGGAAGCTACAACAAGCTATCGGCCAATGAGAGGTTGCAATCGGTACTTCAGCCGTCACTTACTTCTGAGGTATAGAAACTCATTCGTGGAAGCCACAACAACCTATCGGCCAATGAGAGGTTGCAATCAGTACTTCAGCCGTCACTTACTTCTGAGGCATAGAAACTCATTCGTGGAAGCCACAACAACCTATCGGCCAGTGAGAGGTTGCAATCAGTACTTCAGCCCTCACTTACTCATGAGGTATAGAAACTCATTCGTGGAAGCCACAACAACCTATCGGCCAGTGAGAGCTTGCAATCAGTACTTCAGCCGTCACTTACTTCTGAGGTATAGAAACTCATTCGTGGAAGCCACAACAACCTATCGGCCAATGAGAGGTTGCAATCAGTACTTCAGCCCTCACTGACTCATGAGGTATAGAAACTCATTCGTGGAAGCCACAACAACCTATCGGCCAATGAGAGGTTGCAATCAGTACTTCAGCCGTCACTTACTTCTGAGGCATAGAAACTCATTCGTGGAAGCCACAACAACCTATCGGCCAGTGAGAGGTTGCAATCAGTACTTCAGCCCTCACTTACTCATGAGGTATAGAAACTCATTCGTGGAAGCCACAACAACCTATCGGCCAATGAGAGGTTGCAATCAGTACTTCAGCCGTCACTTACTTCTGAGGTATAAAAACTCATTCGTGGAAGCTACAACAAGCTATCGGCCAATGAGAGGTTGCAATCAGTACTTCAGCCGTCACTTACTTCTGAGGTATAGAAACTCATTCGTGGAAGCCACAACAACCTATCGGCCAATGAGAGGTTGCAATCAGTACTTCAGCCGTCACGTACTTCTGAGGTATAGAAACTCATTCGTGGAAGCCACAACAACCTATAGGCCAATGAGAGGTTGCAATCAGTACTTCAGCCGTCACTTACTTCTGAGGTATAGAAACTCATTCGTGGAAGCCACAACAACCTATCGGCCAATGAGAGGTTGCAATCAGTACTTCAGCCGTCACTTACTTCTGAGGTATAGAAACTCATTCGTGGAAGCCACAACAACCTATCGGCCAGTGAGAGCTTGCAATCAGTACTTCAGCCGTCACTCACTTCTGAGGTATAAAAACTCATTCGTGGAAGCTACAACAAGCTATCAGCCAATGAGAGGTTACAATCAGTAATTTCAGCCGTCACGTACTTCTGAGGTATAAAAACTCATTCGTGGAAGCCACAACAACCTATCGGCCAATGAGAGGTTGCAATCAGTACTTCAGCCCTCACTTACTTCTGAGGTATAGAAACTCATTCGTGGAAGCCACTGAAAAGGGTCCATGCCTATTTTCTATTCTGAAAAAAAAAAAAAAAATGAAAATAAAAATCATTCATGAGACCAGTGAATAATATATCTGCATGATTGATTGACCTCCATTAGTTGACTGGTGTGGACGGCCAGGCGAGGATCTGTCAATGTGTGACGTATGGAGTGAATTTGTCTTTTTGGCTAACCCTGGATGTCAATATTTCATGTTGACACTTGACTAGATCACTCTGATCAGTTTAACTTATTTGCCTTTGCACTAAATTTCGTTTGTTGGATTTATTTAACTTTATATATTTCATACAATCTACTTTCCAAACTAAACTGCTTGAATTACAATGTAATAAGGACAAAGAACTGTTACTTCCTGAGATGTAAGTATCTATTTTCACCAACTTTATTAATATTATTTGCTATCACTGTAAAAATGATATAATAGTGTATGTATTCTGTTAACAAATATGCCACAGAATGTTAGCAATAGCAAATATCAAGAAGGCAATGAGTGTACATTCTCATAAATGTTATTGATACTTACCAAGAATCATTTACTTTTGAGAGACAAATAAAAATGTTTTAATCTCAACAACCACATATTAAATGGTCAACGAATGTATTCTAATTTACTTTCGTACAGTGTCTGAACAGTTGTTCTTATAAATAATGTAATAACAACACACTTAAACTTAAGTATAAAATATACAGGGAACATGTAATATTTTATTCAAGTGAAGTTGAAGGTGAATTGAATATGACTAAGACAGCAAAGCCAGACGGGTTGAGGCAATAAGTTCAACGAAAGGCTTTCAGGAAATTACTTTGGATTGTGAAGAAATGGGTTAATGGTAGTAGAGAAAAGGATGGAAAGATCTTCACTAAACTTAAAATATTTGTTTTCAAATTCAATTTCAAAACTCCTTTATTCCAAAATACAAAATACATTGTATGAATAGAGTCAAATACAGATATGATATTTAATAATGTAATCACTAAATGTAAAATTAAAACAATTTACACAAATACCTTGCACTATTGATTTAAAAATTCATCAGGGGCAAATGCAAAAAATGTAATTTTAAGGTATTTTTAAATTTAGTGCAATTTTCTTAATTTTTTAAAGAATTGGGTATTTTTCTGTAAAATTTTTGACCAGCATAGGATGGTTTTTTTTTTAAGATTTCAATATTTGGGTTTTCTTTTATTATATCATTACGGTTTCTAGTATCATTGTCGTGCACAGATTCAATATTTTTATGAATATTTATTTTCTTTGTAGAATAAAATAGTTTGATATATATAATAACTGTACACAGTCATAATGCCTAGATCCACAAAACATTTCTTGACAGTGTCATCCCCTTTCAGTTTGAGCATTACTCGTAATGCCTTTTTTTGGGCTCAAAGAATTTTGTCCATATTGTTTTTGGTTGTGGCACCATATATAGTAATCCCATAAGCTATATGGGATTGAATTAGGGAAAAGTAAATGGTTTTTAAAGTGTTGAGATTGCAAAAGCCAGACATTCTACGCAAAGCATAAATACATGAGGAAATCTTAGTTAAAACATATTGAATGTGCAAATCCCAGCTCAGGTTTTCATCAATTATAATTCCAAGAAATTTTGTATTTTTTGTTTGTTCAACTTTTTTGTCATCAATTACAATATCAATTTCAGATTTTATTTTATTTTGTTTGGTGCGGAAGGTAATAGAGGTTGTTTTGTATGAAGATTTTTATTTGAAAAAAAAAAATATGAATTTGTGACAGATCATTAAAAGAGTTTGATTTTAAGCTTTCAACATTTGAGTCAGTAATTAAATAGGTTGAATCACCTGCATAAAGGCAGACCTTGGCGTGCCCCCCAGGCACCACTCCAGGCAAACCCTTGAGATAGCAAATGAATAGCAATGGTCCCAGAGTAGATCCCTGGGGGACACCATACATAATTTTCTGCAGCGGTGACTTAAAATCTTCTACGTAATAGTTTGGATTAACATTTGTTATTTGAACATACTGAAACCTACTTTTAATATAAGATTTAAACCAGTCAAACTCTACTCCTCCAACACCAAGATTTTCCAGAGATTGAAGAAGTTGGTCATGGGAGACACTGTCAAAGGCCCGGCTCAGGTCCATAAATACACCAGCAAATTTCTGGCCTCCATTGATATTATCAATAACTGACTCAACAAAATCAGTACGGTAGCTGCCGTCAGAGTGGACCTGCCCGAGCGAAATCCATGCTGTTCCTTATCTAGTAGGCAATTATCTTCTAAATACTTTAACAATTGTCTTTGTACAGTAATACAGCTTAGAAATAGTTTGAAGCAAACTTATCGGACGGTAACTAGAAACATCCTGTAAATTACCTTTTTTAAAAATAGGAATGATTTTAGCAATTTTTAGCTGGTCAGGAAATATACCACTAATGATACAATACATATAACCAGTTAGTTACAATTGTACAATATACATTCCAAGAATGTAATGCAATTTTAGTAATCGGAGGTATTTGTAATTTAATATTAATAAAGTTATGTGAAAATATGTTTCTGTGAAAATAAAAAACTACATTCTTCCTCCATCATTTTAAGTACTAAAATAAATGTTATAAATATTTAAATATTTTGTTCACACTAACTGTAGAATGAAATAAATTTCTGTCCAGGAATTTATGTATTAATGTATTTTATAGAATTATATAAGCTGTATTAAGAATACTGGGAGTTGAAATATAAATTTTAAAATCTCTACAAAAATGTATGGAAAATTCTGGTATTAATAGTCCAATTTGAGCATGTAAAATAAAATTCATCTACAAAATACTTTGTCAGAACAATTAATTGTATCCATACATTCAGCTTATTTTAATTCACTATAAGAATAAAGTTACCAAGTCAAGAAAAAAGTTCCAAAACGTTTAGCTTATTGTATTCTCGTGAACAAATTTCACAGACATGGCCTTCATTCTCAGAACTAAATTAGCCTAATATTTTATTTATTTAGCGTTTGGTTTCTTGTCAGTTACCATTTATTAATTTAAAATTACATAAAAGCTACGTTGTATAATTGAAATAAAAAAAACGTCAGAAGTCATTAGATATTAATGGACAAAATCAAGTGTAACTATAGGATCCATTGATTGGATGGAATCTAATTACTGATCTAGTGTCATTCACCATTTATATTTCCAGTACCGTAGTTAGACCTGCTACTAAGGGAGGTCCATCCCACTTACTGGGATTGATCGATAAAAAGGAACTTGAAATGTCCTTTTATCAATAAAAAAAAGGATGGAATTTCGTCTATCAAAACTGTCCCAAACACGCTATGGCTCAACAACTAGTATTGGGCGCGAAATTCGATCAGCTCAATTGAAAAGTATCGATCGTAATCCAAAAGTAAGTATAGTATCGAGATTTTAAGGGACCGTTCTGACATGGGAGATCCTGTGTAATGGGGAGGTGCAAGACATTCATAATCATATTGAATTCTTTAAGTAGTGCCTCCTGACATCTTATATTTGGAGGAGCTATATTCAAAAATCTCAAACTGTTGACGCTTCCCTGCCTCTACATTTTGGATACATCAATGTTTTTCATGTCAAAATGCGAACCCGTAAGATGTAGCGAAATACACTCGTACGACACTAGAGGTAGAGAAAACTATCGTATGGCAGACACAGAATGGTAGCTTACGAACGATTTCCTTCACAGGCAGGAGTTCAGTTTGTCAACAAGTTACCAAATTCGATTAAAAATGCCACAATGGCCAAGGCGTCTGAAAACTGCATTGATCTCAAAAGCATTTTACAATACAGACGAGTTCATGACACATAGTTGGGAGACCTTATTATAATTGGCTGACCGACAGAGAGGCTTGAGTGGGAAAATTTGGAATAAATGAGAATTGGAGTGCATGTTACAATTGTATGTATGTCTGTTATTTCGATGTAGCATGAATGGACAAAACTTTAGATATTAAATCAAGCAGCTTAATTCCTATTGACGATTGCAATACAATGTATTTTGTAACTACGCAATAAAATTAAAAAAAAATATTAAAAAATTATACAGCACCAGGAGTCAAGGAAGTGGAGTTGATATGAGAGTGCCACTAATAGCTCTCTCTCATGGCCCTATTAAGTTGAATATCAATCGCTTCAGGATGTACGCTAGTCAGCCATTACGGGAGAACTGTGTTCAACAGCCAAAGTTGTTGTACACAGGGCGTGTGTGTGTGTGTGCGCGCGCGCGTGTGTGTGCGCGCGCGCGTGTGTGTACGCTAGTCAGCCATTAAGGGAGAACTGTGTTCAACAGCCAAAGTAGTTGTACACAGGGCGTGTGCGTTTGGCTCCCTAAGTTGATCCAGCAATGTGATACAGTACATTTGCCCTTGGTTAAATTTTAGCTGCTGTTTTTCGAAGATGGCCTTTAAAAAAGAGGTGATGTTTTCACACCTCTTGTGTTCACACAGTTCTAGCGGGACTGTCACCAATTACTGATCGACCAGCTATGGCAGCTACCACAAAAACCTAAAATGGAATACGTATTTTTGTTTTCCGACTTTAATTTGTACGTTACTGTTTTAACAATGATTTACTTGTAATTAATAGCTTTACATTAGTGTATTTAATAAGATAAAAACAATCTACTTACTAACTATACACCTGCAACATTACTGAATGGCACTAATTAATACTTCGTTTGTTAAAGACAACTAGTCTACAACAAATTATTTTGGTATAATGGTGTGACAATTATTAACTATATAATAATAATAATAATGTTATCTTAATATTATTTCAAAACAAACCAATGTCATCGTTTTACGTCCTTCCCATTCACCTTTTCTTCACATACATTATACGTTCTTTGCAAACAGCGTTCTTGAACCAAACTTAAATTTCAATTGAAGATATGCCAGCAAATATAAAACAAGAGTATCTAAGATTATTGGGTAAAATTTGGTGGAAAATAATGCTGGACGAAAGAAAATAAACATGTTTAACTACATATAAACATTAAAATATGACTAATTAGTAAAAACAATAAATCTAATTGATGAAAAAAATTGTAAATTAAGCAACACAATAAAGGGGAAATGGAAATTTTTGCAAAAGGTCATGAGCAATCTGTTTTATTATTTATAAACTTAATCATTGTTTCATCATGGATCGATCACTTCTCTTTCTTCATTTATTCATGAAGTTTCTTTTCCTTTTTCTTGTGTAAACCCTTCAAGGCCAGAAGTAAGATAGACACATTAAGCTACTTTCTTCATATTAACAAATTTAGATAAACTTCTAAGGCATTCCCTTCATTCAAATAGGTTTAAAGGAGGTACAGTCACATATTACACTCAAACTGATTAATAGTAATATTTTGTATTAAGTAATAAACTAGTAAAATGAATTAACACTGTGAAATAATCATGCTTTGAGATTAAATGTTACCTCTCTTATCGTTAAATTAAAGAATGGCTTTGAATATTTTTGCATTCATTTGCTAATGATGGTGGAACATTCAGGCTGGCAATGCTAATACAGCTTGCCAGCTGATCAAACTAACGATATTCGGTTAGACTGTAATATAATGTTATGTAAACGGTTCCCTTATTGTAAACTGAGCTTAGTGTGATGTTGTGGAGATAATTAGACAAGTATAAACCGTGACATCTGCCGTATCGAGACTAACATATGATACACAAACATCTTCATTCTATCATCAAAGTGTTTGTGTGCTTTTATAATTATTACAGTACAAAGATGGACACTTCCTATTAACTTTATCATACAATGTTATTGAAAATCACAATATTATATTAATATATGAAATTCAATTAATTTCAAGCTATACAAAATATATTTTATAATATTACATTAATTTCGCTTACGTTGTTTCAGTGCACTCAATATATCATAGCACATTTGATATTTATTACGACTACGTTTCCATAATGTTTGTTGTCATCTAAAAAACTACTTAAACAATAAACAAGTGAGAAGTAAATTGTTTCAATCAACCTATTTGTAATTGAATTTATAAATCCATTCATGAAATGTCCCACCAAACTAGACTGCAGATTTACCGAAAGTACTTTAACCAATTCAGCTCGGCCGATTAAAAAGTTAACTATATAAGGATGGGCCTTATTAAGGTTGCAGTGCAATGCCCAATGAATCAACAAGTCTGTATTATTAATATTGCCTCTTGCACTATTTTTGTCTTCCATTTGTGTCTTTTAGAGTGCAGTGCATGCTCTTGGATCTACATTGCTTTCTAGAAGGACCCTACTGATGGACTCAGTCTTCGCCTTGTTTAAGCCCTCAGCGTTAAAATGGACTACATTTAAAACAGAACCTATTATTTTGAAATTAGCTTATTACTCAAAAGTGCCTTTTTTATTTTGTGTGGTAGTTGCTAAACCTGGGAGATCACACATTTGTGACGGCTCAGCTACCAGGTTTGTTGCTCGTTTAGAACTACCCAGAAAATACGTACACTTTAAAGAATTGCTCTGAACGCGATCAACATCATCCTCCTAGCTAAAAAAATTAAAACAGCCTTCAATGCATTAAAATATCCGCCATTTTGAAACAAGATAATGTATCAGGCTGGTTGTGATATTTTTTTTATACAAACTGTGTATTTACAATATATGCAAACATAAACAAAGTTTAAATCCAATAGGTTAAAGAGCATTTATTAAAAAAAATAATTTGTGGGATAACAATTGTGGCTAGTAGAGTAAATGTAATAAAGTGGCTTTTTTCAAGCAAAAAAGTTGTTTCTACGTAATTTTCCTTTTGTTTTGACCTAACAGACTACACCCTGTGTATTTTATGATTATCTTTGTCGAGTAAAACTTCAATAGATGTTACAATTTATTAATATTTTGCAGCCTACTAATAAAATAAAACATTACATGCCAGACAGGAGCCTGCATTTAAGATCAGTTCAGCCTTAAGCACTCACTGACGGTCAAGTTTGCTTACATTACACCCTCCCGTAGGCTCATCGACTCCACTATGATATAAGTACAATACCACACACCAGTTGATTTACGAACTGGAGAGATTAACACAATAATATAGTTAGTTTAGACCCTTACTCCTACATAATTTTTAATTTCACAAACGTTAAACCCGTTTATTTATGATAAAAAATGTTTTTCTCTCTGAGACCCTTTGAGGACCTAAAGCGGCTGCTTCGTTCACTTAATGCTTAATCCGGTACTGTACAGGATACCAGTAGTATAATATATTGTTGAAATAGCAATTCAAATACATGAATGTTCCATATAATATACAGGGTGTCTGGAAACTCTTTAGCCAAACTTTGGGATTTTGTTCTGGACATTAAAAAAAATTCATCTCAGGAACCATGAATGCCCCAGATTTTAAATATGTCATAATAAGGATGATAGCACCTAAAAGTGCAATGATTTTTGAGATTTTTGTGTAATCGTTTGGACATAGCTTACATTTAAAAAATTTTAAATTGACAAAACAAAACCATTATTTATTCTATCCTAAGCTATTTTTAAACAATTAAACGAAAAATAACGTAAATATTTGTATATTTAGGTGCTATCAGCCTTACTGAATAAGCAACATTTGAAATGTGTGGCATTTATAGTCTCTGAGTTACTATTCTTTTATAAAAATCACAAACATACGGACAGTCGGTTAACGAAGTAAGATAGACCATACTGTTACGAGTATATGGCGTTTTTAATTGTTTTTACATCCAGAACTAAATCACAATTTTTGGCTAAAGATTTCCCAAACACCCTGTATAAGGATTTAGATTTTACCTATACAAGTATAATTTCCAGATGCACTCAATATGTAATTTTTATTAGTCCCATTGGATTATAACTAAATAATATAGTTAAAAAATATAGACTATTTTTAAACCTTAATATAAAGATAGTCAAGTTTGTGAAAGGATCGGAAAATCTGGAAGCCAGAAATAGCCTCGCTTAGATTGATTCTATTAGGGCCAATTAATTAATTGATAAAGAATAACTTTCAACTGACTACACGTTAGACTTATCCTGTTTCATATGACTCCATCGAAGATTTGTTGAGAAACACTTGTTTGGAGTGTACCAGCTTTCTACCTACACTTGCATAAAGTAACTGTTAGTGCATTCTATAACGCCGATGGCCACTGGCCTTCCCACCCACTTTACTTACACGTCCAAGTGAAGTTCTTTCATTTATTTTTATTGTTACCATCTTGAGATAACATTAGTTATGCTTATTTTACACTTTTTACTTCCCCAAAAAGATTACAGAAATGAGCCATTTCTGTAACCTTTTTGTTACAGAATAATATTATATAATAATATATAAATAATATAATTATATAATAATATAATGCATATAAGTGAATAATGATATAAAAATCATATTAATATTTGAAATTAATTAATTCTGACATACTGAACCGAACTACAGCTGCTTCCAAGGCCAGGATCGTGCAGTCTGCGATCACTCGTTTCGTACCCTAACAACTACTAAAGGAAGAGGGTTCTTTTAATATTATAACAATACGGGAGTAGGCATGATGAAATCAGGTGGGATTAACGGATGCCCTATCTGGTCTGTGAGAGGGGCGGGGGTCTGGACACAATAAACGACCCCCGACACGTGCCATCTCGAGTACGGTACTCTGACCAGTCGTGGATCACAGAATGTGACCAGCTTAACTGACGTGTGTCCTTGTAAGAGGCTGGCGTCATGAGAGGGACTGGGGTGTAGGTTTTATATAAAATGGTTTGTAACATTAAAAGCCTATGAAAACGAGATGCATTATTTAAAATTGGTATATTTAGATGAATAAAACATTAAAATAATTAGTTTTCACTAAAAATGGAAGTAAAAGTAAGGTTTACACATTATCGTGTTAGTCGCATTTCCTGCAACAAACATTACTTGAGAAAAATACAAAATATATAGGATGACATGTTTCTCCAGAAATGTATTCCTACATGAGAATATTAAGGCAAATAACATTATGTATCTATGTTAATATTCCGTAAATTCCCCAGGTCTTTCCTAAAGTGCCCCTTTGTCGCTGTTCAAATGTTTATATCGGAAAATCAAATAACGTATGCTCTTAACTCGGTCGTTTGTCGCTTTATGAGACTACGGCTGTAGCCATAGTGAATATTAGGCAAATTACTACTTTAAATACAGTATGTTTTAGGACATTTACCACTACCGGTTTAACATTTCAGTGTTCACCGAAATTGAAAAGAACTGTATATAGTAAATTCATATGTAAACAGTTTCCAGCCCATTCCATGATATCAAAATTAACCTTCAGCTATTAAATGTTTGCCTTATATTTAAAATAAATGTATTCTGTGTATGCAGGTTAAAGTCCAACATCCATTAAAATAAAAACAAACATTCATGGTATATCTATTTTGATTAAATATAGAAGTTTTATGGTACACCCCTCCCCCTGCATATAAACCTCTTGGTGATGTGGCGCACAAGCCAGTAGGTAACATGGAACATAAGCAAGTAGCCAGTATGTGATGTGCAACACAAGCCACAAGGTGATGTGGAACACAAGCCAGTAGCCAGTATGTGATGTGCAACACAAGCCACAAGGTGATGTGGAACACAAGCCACTTAATGAAATTGAACACAAGTCAGTAGCCATTATGTCATGTGCAACACAAGCCACAAGGTGATGTAGAACACAAGCCAGTAGCCAGTATGTGATGTGGAACACAAGCCGTTTGGTGGTGTGCAACACAAGCCACTTAGTGAAGTGGAAAACAAGCTGCTTGATGATGTAGCACACAAGCCACCTGGTAAAGTGCAACACAAGCTAGTAGCCAGTATGTGATGGGGAACACAAGCCGCTAGGTGATGTGCAACACAAGGCACTCAATGAAGTGGAACCCAAGCTGCTTGGTGATGTGGCACACAAGCTGCTTGGTGATGTGGCACACAAGCCAGTATGTGATGTGGAACACAACCCGCTAGGTGATGTGAAACACGGAACACAAGCTGCTTGGTGATGTAGCACACAAGCCAGTAGCCAATATGTGATGTGGAACACAAGCCGCTTGGTGATGTGCAACGCAAGGCACTCAATGAAGTGGAACCCAAGCTGCTTGGGGATGTAGCACACAAGCCACCTGGTAAAGTACAACACAAGCCAGTAGGTGATGTGGAACACAAGCCAATAGCCAGTAGATTATTTGGAACACTTCCATGATACTGTAGTTGGTACGCTCAGTGGTTGCCATCTATATGTACATTGCTGGATAACTCTACAGTGAGCAGTGACCAGATCTCAATTCTCTACATGGTTCGTGCGCACCAACACACCGAATCTAAGAATATCTGGGAACTAAAACTGTATATTTTTAATTGAACTTAGTCAATTGATAGTCAACTTAGTCAGTAGGAGTAATTCAATTGATATAACTTCATACAAATCTTATTTTATGTCTTTGTGTACTTAATTACTTTAGAGTTCTAGTTATATATTGTGTCGAGGTATAGTTTTTATTTTTTGTTCTTTATTGTATTTGTTAATGTCCACTTCATTAGTATTATTATCATTGTTATTCCACGATAGTAATATATCGTGTGTGTATTCCTATTATTACTGAGTTTGTACATGTATTGTCTGTTTATTGCTATTCTGTAGGTAGCCTTATATTGACATCTTGCTTTTCTTTTCCCCTGTGTAAGCATAATTTTAAAGTGGTGGTTACAGTTGGCAAATAAACAAATAAGAATATCCCTTCAGTTGTAAAAAAAAATGGGAAAAGGGTTTTTTTTTAAAGGTAACTTTAGAAAGGGGAAATTTAAACTATGTTAGAAATATCCAAAACTTTTAAAAAAAAAACTTGTTTGTTGTTTGTCTAGAAAATTTTTATTTAAATGATCGTTTTTAATGTTTTATTTTCCCCTTCCATTTAAAAACTGAGAAAAATGTGCAAAGTAAATTTCAGACTTGGCAGAGGGGGATGTATAAAATTTTACAGGGGACGGGGGCTCCCTTTAGTGACATTAACTTTCATCCCGTAAATATGTAAAATTGAACAAGGATTTTGGGGTTTGATAATTCTGTTCCCGATTAAAAATAGAATACAAAGTGATTTCGTTGTTGGCTGGGCGATGAAAAATAGGTGATTATTTCAGACAATGAGTTGTCTGTTTATCTATTTGAAATCAGTATGATAATTTTAAAAGTAACCCATATTAAATTTAATTTTAAAACGGTTTTTCATTATGGAAAATGGATTTTTTAATTATATTTTGTATTTACCATTACTCAAACATACTTAACTATTATTAAAACCATCTAAAATATATTTTTATGTTTTTAATTAATTTAATCAATCATCAGTAATTAATAAACATCAACTTAATTTTTACTGAGAAAAATCCCATTTAAAACTAAATAAGAAGTGATCTGACTCAAAGTTTCCTTTTTGTGGCCCAGACTTCGTGACAACAATTCTAGCTATAAATCCTCCATAGTTTTTATTTTGCATAGGTTTTAATTTATTCAATATACATGGTATATCCAGATGTCAACCAAAACAATGGATTGGAGAGTTTCCTATAAAAAAAATGGCCTGTTAAACCTATCTCTTTAGGGGAAGTATTGAGTATCTTAATGTGTATTTTGAGGAAATCGGAAAGTGAAAATATAACAGAAAAATAAAATGTCAAGCAAATTCAATTCAAATTAATTGGTAAAGAGTTTATATTATAATTAATTGTATAGGAATCATACCCGGCGCTGGCCATGGTGGCTAAGTGGTTAAGGCGTCGGGCCCCAAACCTGTGCATAAACATAATTCAACGAGTGAAGTGACGAGAAACGGCTCAGTTGGGAGTTCAACCTTGGACTAAGACTCCACAGCCTGATACTTCACCACATACACGTCAGTATGCCTCATTAAAAACATTACATGTATATGAAACAGTTTTAATTAAATTGAATATTCACGAGAAATAAGTAAATTATCCATAAATAAAGTTTGTATTACATAAAACAACTAAAAAACTGATTACTCGGTTCCATTCTAGGTTTTTAATATTAATATTTTATAAAAAATAAATATCTTCTAAAGTAAATATCTTTAAAGTAATTATCTCCAGGCTTAACGTCACTAGCACGTCACCTAGTATACGTTCTTAATTGTCCTTCTCCATCAAACCGTGCAGGAAATTCTTCATTGAATCCCCTTCGCACTTTGCTTAACGTCACTAGCACGTCACCTAGTATACGTCTTAATTGTCCTTCTCCATCAAACCATGCAGGAAATTCTTCATTGAATCCCCTTCGCACTTTGCTTAACGTCACTAGCACGTCACCTAGTATACGTTCTTAATTGTCCTTCTCCATCAAACCGTGCAGGAAATTCTTCATTGAATCCCCTTCGCATTTTGCTTAACGTCACTAGCACGTCACCTAGTATACGTTCTTAATTGTCCTTCTCCATCAAACCATGCAGGAAATTCTTCATTGAATCCCCTTCGCACTTTGCTTAACGTCACTAGCACGTCACCTAGTATACGTTCTTAATTGTCCTTCTCCGTCAAACCGTGCAGGAAATTCTTCATTGAATCCCCTTCGCACTTTGCTTAACGTCACTAGCACGTCACCTAGTATACGTTCTTAATTGTCGTCCCCCATCCAACCATGCATGAAATTCTTCATTGAATCCCCTTCGCACTTTGCTTAACGTCACAAGCACGTCACCTAGTATACGTTCTTAATTGTCGTCCTCCAAGTACATACGATACTTTTAGTAAGCTTACCTCAGCCTCTTCAAGACACTTAACTTGGCTTTTAATTTAAAATACAATGAGTTGAAATGTTCTCGGCCTGCTTATAACAAATCTTCCTTACCAGTCAGACAACTGTACTTATACAATACTCTTGATCAGTCTTCTCACCGAGTCTGAAACAAAGAGATCTAGAAGCAATCAATTGACTAATTTAACCATTTAGCCTTGGTAAAGGTAGCTATATACAAGCCTGTCCCTTAAAACTATCTACGGAAATATGATTAATGAGATGCTTATCTATTCACCCTACACATACACGATGTTTGTGTAACGTGTACAGTACAAGTTCCCCCAGTAAGTAGCATTTCATCAATATCTTACTACATATATTTATAGAAATCCAAAGCTTCAATATTGGAAATTAGTTTGTCGTACTTATATGTGTACTTATTAGGCAATTGATAGTATGTACAGTAATCATAAACAATTAATTAAGGCTCAGTGGTCGGGGACAACGTTACATACCCTAACCTGACCCGACCTTGTCTACATTTAATCTATATATATATATATTCTTTTTTTTTTAATTAAACACGTATTGAATAGTCAACGTGAGTGTTCACAAGGTCAGTGGAGGTTATTATAACATCCACTGTCACCGTGCGTCCTGCTACCACTAGTAGGTCGAACGGCCAATCCTTGCCATGATCGGTTTAACGCTAAGAGAATTACTTTACCCTATAAATCTACTATATGTGACATTTAAGGCGATCATGGTGCCAGGAAGTTCTCTAATACCAGCTAATTACAGTCCCATGCCCTCCAGAACTTACTGTCACTGTTAATGGGAGTGCTGAGTTGATTATTCACTGTTCAGCCGGGTGAAACAACGAGGCTGAGCGCCAAACTTCTTAATGCATCTGATGGAGTTTTAACTGCGTTAAGCTACAAGGCACTGGAAGGGCAAAAACCTCAAGTATATTACGCTAATTTAATTACACAATTTAATAGACGTTGAAATAAACACATCATTGTTGTTTAGTTTTAATTAAACTAAGTACATACATCGTATGAAAATGTTTCCCTATATGTATAAAAAGTATGAAGTACTTTTGTGTTGAGGAGCTTTAGGATATATATGTATATTTTTTTAAACTATTACATAGGACAATTTACAAGAATAATATGGCAATTATCAATATATCCTGAATGAAATGTTCCATTCATTCTACACAATTTCACATACATACATACAAAGTTTCAGTCATACTACCATTCATGTAAGTAAGTCAATTTAATAATGGTAACAGTCGACAATGCTCAACTCTTCAATCCAATGGCAACCGAATAAAATACCATCTGAACACCACTCCCACATCCGTACACGGTCACTCTCTACACCCTACATATACTATCCTTTAGAGCGTATTCAGTATCCAGTAGGCTATTAAAATTGCAATTTTAAGTACAGAATTCTGAAACTGCTATTTAAATCGTTTTGTAATTTTTTTACATATGATTGACATATTTCTTAAAATGTAATGTTTTCCAAACTTAAAGTTCAGTTAATTTTTTTATATATACACTATACTGTAACAAATTTACTAAATATTTAAAACTTAACTTTATTATCAAATATATTTTAATTAAAGTTGAATGCGTTACTATACAACATAATAATATACACCACTCAACAACACATGTATTTTTGAAAAGCACATAAGACCAATAAAGTCAGAACATTGATTTAATAACTAATACAGTCGGCACTGGTGGGGCAGTGCTGTAACTCAGCTACTTTGGGACAAAGTGTTTGGGAGATTGTAGGCGATCAGTTCCATGCTCGGTTCTCTTAATACCGACACGGCGTCCGCTCAATGGTTGCCATCAACGTAGACACTACTAAAGAAGTCTGGAGTGTCCGTGTTGAATGGTAGTCAAGGTTCGGATGTTGGGTAGGGGAGAGAACTGAGTGTCAGACTAGCTGAAAATCAGACCAACACTACGTGGTTCGGATTCCACGTAAAGCTGTAGGTCCCATAGTTGTCCTGGCTATTGGGCTATTAATAAATAGTCCTTTCTGAGCTAAGTCGAACTCAGATAGTAACAATGACTACACTCATTCATCTACACTCATTACACTCATTCACTCCTCATATTCGCCCACATCTCTACGATCGACGTCTTAGAGATGAATAATGAATAATAATGA
Organism: Stictocephala bisonia; assembly: GCA_035578905.1. Classification (NCBI taxonomy): domain Eukaryota; kingdom Metazoa; phylum Arthropoda; class Insecta; order Hemiptera; family Membracidae; genus Stictocephala; species Stictocephala bisonia. The sequence goes on along the minus strand of JAQJVL010003650.1, from coordinate 10,978 downwards.
ATTTAAATAACAAAAACTTTATATATTTTCTTAATCTTTTAAACTCTTTTAGGCCTCTTGCTAGCCTAGTGGTTAGCATGTGCAGATTGCCACGAGTTCAAATCCCGGGAGGTCCACTTAAATTTGCCATAGGGGACTGTACCGTTGTTCTTCTACAATGTTTGAATAGCACTTTCAAAATTCCACTGGCGTAGAAAGTAAAAAAAAACAAACTCAAATAACAGTTAATTAATGCGTTCGTCTTTAGACAATAATAACAAAACTATCTACATTATTACTAAATCCTTTATTCTCACATAATTCGTTAACCCTTTTTCAGTTTTTATGTTAAAAAAGTTTTGTATGTCTGGCCATTAAGTAAAAGAAGTTATTTTAAAGGTTTATGAAAAAAACAAAAATCATCATAAAAAGGTAAGTCAGTAATTTACCAACATCAATTATATAAACACTACTTGGACACAGGTATCCATTGTAATTATATAAATACTACTTGGACACAGGTATCCATTGTAATTATATAAATACTACTTGGACACAAGTATCCATTGTAATTATATAAACACTACTTGGACACAAGTATCCATTGTAATTATATAAACACTACTTGGACACAAGTATCCATTGTAATTATATAAACACTACTTGGACACAAGTATCCATTGTAATTATATAAACACTACTTGGACACAAGTATCCATTGTAATTATATAAACACTACTTGGACACAAGTATCCATTGTAATTATATAAACACTACTTGGACACAAGTATCCATTGTAATTATATAAACACTACTTGGACACAAGTATCCATTGTAATTATATAAATACTACTTGGACACAAGTATCCATTGTAATTATATAAACACTACTTGGACACAAGTTCCATTGTAATTATATAAACACTACTTGGACACAAGTATCCATTGTAATTATATAAACACTACTTGGACACAAGTATCCATTGTAATTATATAAACACTACTTGGACACAAGTATCCATTGTAATTATATAAACACTACTTGGACACAAGTATCAATTGTAATTATATAAACACTACTTGGACACAAGTATCCATTGTAATTATATAAATACTAATTGGACACAAGTATCCATTGTAATTATATAAATACTACTTGGATACAAGTATCCATTGTAATTATATAAATACTAATTGGACACAAGTATCCATTGTAATTATATAAATACTACTTAGACACAAGTATCCATTGTAATTATATAAATACTACTTGGACACAAGTATCCATTGTAATTATATAAATACTACTTGGATACAAATATCCATTGTAATTATATAAATACTACTTGGATACAAGTATCCATTGTAATTATATAAATACTACTTGGACACAAGTATCCATTGTAATTATAATTCTTTTGGTATAAGTACTGATACACTTAAATTGTTTTGCTATTAAGAAAACGCAGTTATTTGTATCCAGAGTAATAGCGTAAAGATTCAAGATTGAACATTTATTTGTAGAAAACTTTATATTTCCGATATACGAAAGAAAAATATATCTAATTGATGGTATACCTTCTCTAAAAATAATGATTGTAAATATCCGTTAATTAATTGGCTACTTTAAACAAAGTTTGAATAATAGTAGGTCGTTATTTAAGAATGGTGGCATTAAAGAATAGAATGTTCACGAGTCCATTGACTTGACGACTCCGTGTCGGAGGACAGTTAGCGGTATGAATACCTAGGATGTCGTTTCTTCTTATTACTTCTGATAAAGTAATATCAAACCTCGCCATCAAAGCATCGCCGTTTACGTCTAAATGGCATTTTATGGACTGTTTTTGCAGTTAAAAATATGGAAGAGTTTTTTTTTTTTTTAAATAACACTCTTTTTTACAATGTTTGATTTTACATTTTCATGGATTGAATACGATCTCGTACTTCAGAAATGGCGAATTTATTATATAAACACATCATTTATTTAGAAATATATTATTTTGAAAAGAAAAACAGTTAGTAATTATACATTGAATGAAGAAGATGTAATCTGAGGCTGCAAACAAAACTGACTATAAAAAATTATATCCACTGAGTCACAGACATTTGTTGGGTGAGAAGTCAGATTCTGCTTCAATGCAAGGAGGTTTCTCTAATAACAATGATTTAAGGTTCTCGTAATCTAACCATGTCAACCTGTAGGGCAACTCGTGGTATACCGATACTGTTGTGACCACAGTGTTACGACAGGCTTTTACCAGGTCAACCTGTAGGGCAACTCATGGAATACCAATACTGTTGTGACCCCAGTGTAACGACAGCCTTTCACCAGGTCAACCTGTAGGGCAACTCGTGGTATACCGATACTGTTGTGACCACAGTGTTGCGACAGGCTTTCATCAGGTCAACCTGTAGGGCAACTCGTGGTATACCGGTACTGTTTTGACCCCAGTGTAACGACAGCCTTTCACCAGGTCAACCTGTAGGGCAACTCGTGGTATACCGATACTGTTGTGACCCCAGTGTAACGACAGCCTTTCACCAGGTCAACCTGTAGGGCAACTCGTGGTATACCGATACTGTTTTGACCACAGTGTTACGACAGGCATTCAACAGGTCAACCTGTAGGGCAACTCGTGGTATACTGGTACTGTTGTGACCACAGTGTTAAAACAGGCATTCACCAGGTCAACCTGTAGAGCAACTCGTGGTATACCGATACTGTTGTGACCCCAGTGTAACGACAGCCTTTCACCAGGTCAACCTGTAGGGCAACTCGTGGTATACCGATACTGTTTTGACCACAGTGTTACGACAGGCATTCAACAGGTCAACCTGTAGGGCAACTCGTGGTATACTGGTACTGTTGTGACCACAGTGTTAAAACAGGCATTCACCAGGTCAACCTGTAGAGCAACTCTTGGTATACCGATACTGTTGTGACCACAGTGTTACGACAGGCATTTGAGAGGTCAACCTGTAGGTCAACTCGTGGTATACCGGTACTGTTGTGACCACAGTGTTACGACAGGCATTCACAAGGTCAACCTGTAGCGCAACTCGTGGTTTACCGATACTGTTGCGACCACAGTGTTACGACAGGCATTTGACAGGTCAACCTGTAGGGAAACTTGTGGTATACCGGTACTGTTGTGACCACAGTGTTATAATAATAATAATAATAATAAATCCTTTATTGCATGGACAATATAAAAATATTGTATCGCAAACGTCAGTATTAAAATTAATTAACCTAAGGCTTTAATTTAAACAATCATCCATAACAATAAATACACACAAACATACATAAAAGAAGGGCATTCACACAAATCTACCTAGTGTTTGAAACTCCCACAAAAGTCAACGGGATGTGTCTAGCCAATTAAGTTGGTCTCCCAGTCGTGTGCTAGGAACTCTCCGATGCTGTAAAAAGCCTGGGACAACAGTATGTCTCTCAAGCGGGTCTTAAATATATTTGAATTTGGAGCAATTTTAATTTCTTTAGGTAAGCTGTTAATTAATTTGACACCCACCTGCGAGGGCAGGTGTTGATAGACTACCGTTCTGTGTTGCCCAGTACGGTAGTCATCTCTGCCTCTAGTATTATAATTATGTAAGTCACTGCCCCTTATCAGGTTGCATTTGGACATACAATATAAAATTGTTTCTAGAATATACAAGCAAGGCAGATTCAACAGCTTGAGTTGTTTAAACATTGGTTTGCACGACTCTCTGCTCATTAAATTTGCAATAATTCGGACTGCCTTCTTTTGTAGTCTAAACACTCTCAAGAATTCACTATATACACCACCTCCCCAAATCACCAGTCCATAGGAAAGGTGAGGGTAAATGAGACCATAATATGTTAGGACAGGCATTCAGCAGGTCAACCTGTACCACAACTCGTGGTATACCGGTACTGTTGTGACCACAGTGGTACGACAGGAAATCACCAGGTCAACCTGTAGGGCAACTCGTGGTATACCGATACTGTTGTGACCACAGTGTTAAAACAGGCATTCACCAGCTCAACCTGTAGGGCAACTCGTGGTATACCGATATTGTTGTGACCACAGTGTTACGACAGGCATTCACCAGGTCAACCTGTAGGGCAACTCGTGGTATACCGATACTGTTGTGACCACGTTGTTACGACAGGCATTGACAAGGTCAACCTGTAGGGCAACTCGTGGTATACCAATACTGTTGTGACCACAGTGTTACGACAGGCATTCATCAGGTCAACCTGTAGGGCTTCTCGTGGTATACCAATACTGTTGTGACCACAGTGTTACGAAAGGCATTCACCAGATCAACCTGTACCACAACTCGTGGTATACTGGTACTGTTGTGACCACAGTGGTACGACAGGAATTCACCAGCTCAACCTGTAGGGCAACTCGTGGTATACAGATACTGTTGTGACCACAGTGTTACGACAGGCGTTCACCAGGTCAACCTGTAGGGCAACTCGTGGTATACCGATACTGTTGTGACCACAGTGTTGCGACAGGCATTCACCAGGTCAATCTGTAGGGCAACTTGTGGTATACCAGTACTGTTGTGACCACAGTGTTACGACAGGCATTCACCGGGTCAACCTGCAGGGCAACTCGTGGTATACCAATACTGTTGTGACCACAGTGTTACGACAGGCACTCACCGGGTCAACCTGGAAGGCAACTCGTGATATACCAATACTGTTTTGACCACAGTGTTACGACAGGAATTCATCAGGTCAACCTGTAGGGCAACTCGTGGTATACCAATACTGTTGTGACCACAGTGTTACGACAGGCATTCACCAGGTCAACCTGTAGGGCAACTCGTGGTATACCAATACTGTTGTGACCACAGTGTTACGACAGGCATTCACCAGGTCAACCTGTAGGGGAACTTGTGGTATACCAATACTGTTGTGACCACAGTGTTACGACAGGCATTCACCAGGTCAACCTGTAGGGGAACTTGTGGTATACCAATACTGTTGTGACCACAGTGTTACGGCAGGCATTCATCAGGTCAACCTGTAGGGCTTCTCGTGGTATACTAATACTGTTGTGACCACAGTGTTACGAAAGGCATTCACCAGATCAACCTGTACCACAACTCGTGGTATACTGGTACTGTTGTGACCACAGTGGTACGACAGGAATTCACCAGCTCAACCTGTAGGGCAACTCGTGGTATACAGATACTGTTGTGACCACAGTGTTACGACAGGCGTTCACCAGGTCAACCTGTAGGGCAACTCGTGGTATACCGATACTGTTGTGACCACAGTGTTGCGACAGGCATTCACCATGTCAATCTGTAGGGCAACTTGTGGTATACCAGTACTGTTGTGACCACAGTGTTACGACAGGCATTCACCGGGTCAACCTGCAGGGCAACTCGTGGTATACCAATACTGTTGTGACCACAGTGTTACGACAGGCATTCACTGGGTCAACCTGCAGGGCAACTCGTGATATACCAATACTGTTTTGACCACAGTGTTACGACAGGAATTCATCAGGTCAACCTGTAGGGCAACTCGTGGTATACCAATACTGTTGTGACCACAGTGTTACGACAGGCATTCACCAGGTCAACCTGTAGGGCAACTCGTGGTATACCAATACTGTTGTGACCACAGTGTTACGACAGGCATTCACCAGGTCAACCTGTAGGGGAACTTGTGGTATACCAATACTGTTGTGACCACAGTGTTACGACAGGCATTCACCAGGTCAACCTGTAGGGGAACTTGTGGTATACCAATACTGTTGTGACCGCAGTGTTACGACAGGCATTCACCAGGTCAACCTGTAGGGCAACTCGTGGTATACCAATACTGTTGTGACCACAGTGTTACGACAGGCATTCACCAGGTCAACCTGTAGGGCAACTCGTGGTATACCAATACTGTTGTGACCACAGTGTTACGACAGGCATTCACCAGGTCAACCTGTAGGGCAACTTGTGGTATACCAATACTGTTGTGACCACAGTGTTACGACAGGCATTCACAAGGTCAACCTGTAGCGCAACTCGTGGTTTACCGATACTGTTGCGACCACAGTGTTACGACAGGCATTTGACAGGTCAACCTGTAGGGCAACTCGTGGTATACCAATACTGTTGTGACCACAGTGTTACGACAGGCATTCACCAGCTCAACCTGTAGGGCAACTCGTGGTATACCGATACTGTTGTGACCACAGTGTTACGACAGGCATTCACCAGGTCAACCTGTAGGGCAACTCGTGGTATACCGGTACTGTTGTGACCACAGTGTTAAGACAGGCATTCACCAGGTCAACCTGTAGGGCAACTCGTGGTATACCGGTACTGTTGTGACCACAGTGTTACGACAGTCATTCACTAGGTCAACCTGTAGGGCAACTCGTGGTATACCGGTACTGTTGTGACCACAGTATTACGACAGGCATTCACCAGGTCAACCTGTAGGGCCACTCGTGGTATACCGGTACTGTTGTGACCACAGTGTTACGACAGGCATTCACCAGGTCAACCTGTAGAGCAACTCGTGGTATACCGATACTGTTGTGACCACAGTGTTACGACAGGCTTTCACCAGGTCAACCTGTAGGGCAACTCGTGGTATACCGGTACTGTTGTGACCACAGTGTTACGACAGGCATTCACCAGGTCAACCTGTAGAGCAACTCGTGGTATACCGATACTGTTGTGACCACAGTGTTACGACAGGCTTTCACCAGGTCAACCTGTAGGGCAACTCGTGGTATACCGGTACTGTTGTGACCACAGTGTTACGACAGGCATTCACCAGGTCATCCTGTAGGGCAACTCGTGGTATACCGGTACTGTTGTGACCACAGTGTTACGACAGGCATTCACCAGGTCAACCTGTAGGGCAACTCGTGGTATACCGGTACTGTTGTGACCACAGTGTTACGACAGGCATTCACCAGGTCAACCTGTAGGGCAACTCGTGGTATACCGATACTGTTGTGACCACAGTGTTACGACAGGCATTCACCAGGTCAACCTGTAGAGCAACTCGTGGTATACCGATACTGTTGTGACCACAGTGTTACGACAGGCATTCACCAGGTCAACCTGTAGGGCAACTCGTGGTATACCGATACTGTTGTGACCACAGTGTTACGACAGGCATTCACCAGGTCAACCTGTAGAGCAACTCGTGGTATACCGATACTGTTGTGACCACAGTGTTACGACAGGCATTCACCAGGTCAACCTGTAGGGCAACTCGTGGTATACCGGTACTGTTGTGACCACAGTGTTACGACAGGCTTTCACCAGGTCAACCTGTAGGGCAACTCGTGGTATACCGGTACTGTTGTGACCACAGTGTTACGACAGGCATTCACCAGGTCAACCTGTAGGGCAACTCGTGGTATACCGGTACTGTTGTGACCACAGTGTTACGACAGGCATTCACCAGGTCAACCTGTAGGGCAACTCGTGGTATACCGGTACTGTTGTGACCACAGTGTTACGACAGGCATTCACCAGGTCAACCTGTAGGGCAACTCGTGGTATACCGGTACTGTTGTGACCACAGTGTTACGACAGGCATAGATTTACAGGTAATGTATTCATATGTGTTCAAATTCACTCCTCCAATACTTAAATGACATATATATAGTTATGATAAATATAGAGTTTCAGGTTATATTGTTCATGGGTATTATCTATTGAAGAATAGATTCACATATTGAAATCATGTATTTAGTTACAATCTAAATTCTCAAAATACTCTGAGGATGGTGACTTAAAATAGTTAAAATATGTATAAGTGCATTAATATTACTATAATGTATTTAGATTTATGGAAGAAAATCCCTAATCAATGTAAAACAATGATATTAATTTAGTTCGAAGTTGTTAAAGCTAAATTGCTTTGGAAACCAACAAGGTATTAATAGAAAAAAAATATTTCATTAAAAACACCGATTGATTTTTCAACTGCTCAACGTGATAGTATAATCTTCTTTACCAGTTCTTATGCCAATTAAAGAATATTCCTGTTGTATCACAATCCCTACTGTATAACCCACCGTGACAGTTTTGGGAATTTGGCATTTTACACTGCATTGTTTCGTGGCACTCGTGGTCCCTTGACTCCACTGCATGTACTGTTACAGTGGGAACAATGACTTGTGAACGTGTATAGAAACTATGTAACTAAACAGAACAACTTCAGCTGGAACGATTTAATACTATAAATGACAATTAATTTTTATTCTTTATAGAATAGCGTAGACGCACTAGTAGTATAATTCATTAGCAAATTAATCTAAACACATGTATAGCCAAGAGTTAGGCCATAGCTAAACATGGCTATAAACACGATATTTCACTGATTCAGAGTCAATGACCGTGCTTTGCGCCCTCTAAATAGTAGACTTGGAGATTTTTCTTGACTATGAAACTCTGTTATCTAGGAGAACAAACTATTTCTAATCGGAAAATTATAAATCATGGCTAAACATGGCGAGAAACAATATTTTATTGATTCAGAGTCAATATAGTACTTTTTGCCCTCTAAAAGTAGACTTACAGATTTCTCTAGACTTTGAAACTTTTTAATTTGACCAAAAGTATGGCCAGTTCAAAGGGCATGGCTGAACATGGCGATAAATCCGATATTTCACTGATTCAGAGTCAACTACAGTTATATATATAAGCCATTCACCACTCATCACTATTTTTCCAAAACTATACGTCCAATTGACTTGTAAATATTTACATAGGTTTAGCTTAGCCTCTAAGAATTCTTAGAAGCTCACTAAAAAAGGATTTTCTTCTCCGACCTCAAAACTCCGTCCCACTGGCCTCCAAAAATATAATGGTAATCGTATGGAGGTATATTAATTGATTGATTTATTTGATTAACAGCTGTTAAATAAAAACAAATTTAATAAAATTGTGGTAGGATAAACTTTTAAAATTAAAAATAACTGATTATAGTAGTAAATTATTCATAACATCAGCTGTTCTAAATTTGATTGTATATTAAATAATTGTTTTTCAAAAACAAAGTATTTAGTTTGATTTACTTTAAGTAATTTTTTAATGTTCTTGAATTGTTGAAATGTTTACTAATATTTTGATTGCAAGTATTCATTCTCAATATTATGACCGGTGAAGCGGGCGGGTTTAGCTAGTATGTATATATATACAAAAGCAACATGGCCATTGACTTAATAAAGCTTTTAAATTAATGTTGATGCCGTAATTATTGCAACGTATAATCAAAATTTCTGATTTCTCCCAAATTATTTACCATTTACAGGTATTATTATAATAATTTTTTTAATAAATATTAAAATTACATTTTTTTAACAGAAATAAAACTGAAATACCACTAAACATTTAACTAGCTCATATATTATTTTAACAATAACAACATGCTATAGTTCATTCAAACTATTAATGTATAATTGGAACCTTAATGCGCTTTATTAGACCAGCTAATATTTAAACTACCCTAATTAATCACATTACTGAGTAGAGTAGAGGGTAATTGGGTTTGTCAATGTATTCCTGGATTGAAGTTGATTACATATACTAATTATCGTTCATAATCCAAATTAAGGAAAATATAGCTGTACCCGATTGTCTAATTATACATTATCACACTATCTCCTCTAATATAGCTGTACCCGATTGTCTAATTATACATTATCACGCTATCTCCTCTAATATAGCTGTACCCGATTGTCTAATTATACATTATCACGCTATCTCCTCTAATATAGCTGTACCCGATTGTCTAATTATACATTATCACACTATCTCCTCTAATATAGCTGTACCCGATTGTCTAATTATACATTATCACGCTATCTCCTCTAATATAGCTGTACCCGATTGTCTAATTATACATTATCACGCTATCTCCTCTAATATAGCTGTACCCGATTGTCTAATTATACATTATCGCTATCTCCTCTAATTAAATTAGACTTTACAAAGCTAATTAATCAAGTTTGGCAAAGGTATACTTAGTCAGAAATACATCATTTGTTTGAGTAATGATATTTATATTTATAAGAATACTTTCCAGTTAGTTAAGTCTAATTAATACTGAAGATTCTAAAGGTTCAATCGAAGGGGAATAAAAAGTTAAATCACTAATCATTATCGGTAGTGTCTGCAGACAAAATATTCAGTGTTTAACTATATAGCAAAGTCCAAAAGCAAGTAAAGTCTCAAACTGATATAGTTGGTTGATAGTCCAGGAACGTGTTTGCGTTTGGCTGTCAGTGGACGAGAGCAGTCACGGGGAGAGGAACGTGTTTGCGTTTGGCTGTCAGTGGACGAGAGCAGTCACGGGGAGAGGAACGTATTTGCGTTTGGCTGTCAGTGGACGAGAGCAGTCACGGGGAGAGGAACGTGTTTGCGTTTGGCTGTAAGTGGACGAGAGCAGTCACGGGGAGAGGAACGTGTTTGCGTTTGGCTGTCAGTGGACGAGAGCAGTCACGGGGAGAGGAACGTATTTGCGTTTGGCTGTCAGTGGACGAGAGCAGTCACTGGGAGAGGAACGTGTTTGCGTTGGCTGTCAGTGGACGAGAGCAGTCACGGGGAGAGGAACGTGTTTGCGTTGGCTGTCAGTGGACGAGAGCAGTCACGGGGAGAGGAACGTATTTGCGTTTGGCTGTAAGTGGACGAGAGCAGTCACGGGGAGAGGAACGTGTTTGCGTTTGGCTGTCAGTGGGCGAGAGCAGTCACGGGGAGAGGAACGTGTTTGCGTTTGGCTGTCAGTGGACGAGAGCAGTCACGGGGAGAGGAACGTGTTTGCGTTTGGCTGTCAGTGGACGAGAGCAGTCACGGGGAGAGGAACGTGTTTGCGTTTGGCTGTCAGTGGACGAGAGCAGTCACGGGGAGAGGAACGTGTTTGCGTTTAGCTGTCAGTGGACGAGAGCAGTCACGGGGAGAGGAACGTGTTTGCGTTTGGCTGTCAGTGGACGAGAGCAGTCACGGGGAGAGGAACGGTTTT
>JAQJVL010003649.1:0-57169 GCA_035578905.1 Stictocephala bisonia | reverse complement strand
TGACACTTAAGTAAATATTTAAAATTAAGTTATTGATTTGACCTCCATCAACTATATATCGTCCAATCATTGGGTTCACAACTCAACTGTTTCAACAACTTGACTTTTGTAAACTGTGTTTCTTTAGAAGCCAATGCTGGTTCCATTTTGCTCTATGTCTTCACTATTTATTTACAAATATATTTGATAACACTATCTAGCTATAACCAACTCTTCTAACTTAATCTGAAAGTGAACTCAACAGGAAGGTAGGATTAGGTTGAATGTTCGAATATTTGAATGTTTGTTCATTTCGGCCAATTGTAAATAATGCTGTAAGAATCGTATTGTTACTACTTGTCATTTAAAAACCCTCTTAATGAAAGCACTGTTTCATAACAAGAGAATAAGACAAGGTGTTCTAGTGAAAACACAGTATACACATTATGACTTTAGATCAGAAAAGTTTAAACAAAGTGTGACATTTCAATTTTTGCTGTGCATGGAGTTGTATTACAGTCAAGACTTTGAGGTAAACAGTTGTTATGTGTGAACGATCGATTTGTAAACAGACGATCAGCTGTTATTTATTTTAACTTAATTTATTCATATGTATGTTTCTAACATTTGTTTTCGGTTCAACAATAAGTTATGTGTTGGGAATAAAACAGTTCAGTTTTTCAGTTCACACTAACATGTTGTGTTTTTAAATTTTGTGACGAGGATAAGTATTTATTTTGTTTTGTTTTGTTTTTAGGTAGTTGTGTTTAGTTTAACAGTTTTCTTTTGTTTTAAACTCCTGGATAACCACAGGGAGAACTATTTATTTACATAATTCATGATATAGTGCTAGAACGGAACTTTTACAATCATCAGTACATCTTACACCTGCAGGAAAGTTTCCTTGTTGGAGTCCTGCCATTCTTAGGTCAACAAGGTGGCGCCCTAATCCCTAGCTACTATTGATGAACTTGGAAACATTTATTTGGGTGGTAGCTACTAAAAACTTTTCCCTTATACTTGGCCTGTCTCTTAGAAGAACCCCACCCCTTCTCCCTGAGCTAGCAAAGTTTTATGCGGACAGGCGTGACAAATGGCGCACGAACGTGGGGCCAATGCTATAGATTTTGGGAACAAAAGAAGAATTAAGATATACTATCAGATTTTTTTTTAAAGCATATAGTGTCTTGTGTTTTTATATAAGTGTCTTGTAAAAAGTATATGCAATTTTCTGATTCACTCTGGAACTTGGTGTCAATTATAAACATGAATGTGTATTATCTTCGCAAGCATGAGGTAGAATATGAACTTAAGATCAGAGGTTTAAATACTGATGGTAATGCAAATGAACTTAGAAGGCGATTACAGCAAAGCATGGCTAATAATGAGGAAATTAGTGTAGCTGTGGTCAATTCCTTAGATGTTTCGCAGGAGCTGGAGGAATGTGAGGAAAAGCTTCAAGACTTATCGACTTGTGTTGTTGACTATGAGCGTAATTTTAATGAGAATGAATACCACCGTATAGTTGCTCGCTTGTTTCATCTTTATTTGCGTATTGGTAGGATTCCAGTTGCTGCAGATGCTGACAACGACCAAGAGAGTGACAAATCGGAGTTACAAGCTAAAACTAAGGAAATAATAGACTCTCTTAAGGCCCAGTTTTCAGGTGGGAAAGGCGATCAGGTGGATACGGCTAAGGTTGTCATTCCTTCTACACATCTGTCTGCACCGTCCACAACTGATTGTGGGAAGGAAGGCGATAGTAATGCTGGTGGCCATGTTTTGCCTGCACTTCGTATTCTTAGTCTTCGTTCAGATGCTAATATGGAACATAATTTACCTGTACAGCGGCTCAGCCTACCTACTGAAATTAGGAAAGGGTCTGCGGTAGTTAACAGCTCAAATTCTGCGCATGTTGAGGAAGTAATGGATCCCAATCCTCTCAGGGAAACTTCTGGTCCTGGTGTCCGTCCTAAGTATGTTCCTGTTTACAAGTGGGGAATCAAGTTTGACAATAATGGATCTAGTGTTGCTGCCTTTTTGGAACGTGTTGAGGAACTGCGCAGAGCTCGCGGAGTTACTCATAGTGAACTTTTTGAATCAGCTGTTGATCTTTTCTCTGGCCCCGCTCTTGTTTGGTACAGAGCTTCTACCAGTAGGATTCACTCATGGACACAGTTATCTAGGGAACTACGAGAGGTTTTTCAGCCCTCTGACTACGACTTCAGACTTCAGCAAGAAATTTTCAACAGAGTCAAAGGAGAACAAGAATCTATTGATCTGTACATGGCAGCTATGGAAGGCTTGTACGGTAGGCTATCTGTCCATATTCCAGAATCGACTCGTCTGACCCAGATCTTTAATAATTTGCACCCACAGCTGCAGGACAGACTTGCATTGTTTGATATTAAGAGTCTAGATGATCTGCGTTTTATGGGACGTCGAGCAGAAGCAGGTTGCTTGCGAACTTCAAGGCCTAGACCTTCTCCCAGGATTGATTCTGCATTGGAACCTGATCTAGCTTACTGGGAACCCCATCGGAATAGAAGGATGGTCACCGATAGAGTAGCTAGCGTGCAACATAAATTCTCTGGTAGCCATTCTGACATCACCTGTTGGAATTGTGGAACAGTTGGTCACCGGTTCAAAGATTGTCATAGGCCCAGGAGGAAATTTTGCTATGGCTGTGGAAAAGATGATACCTTAAAAAGGGACTGTGTTTCTTGCCGTCCAAAAAAACTTGCAGACCAGGGAATCAGTGAAGTAAATGAAGCTGATTCCCAGAAACATTCCACTACTATCCAATTAAGTTATTTGATTAAGAACCAAATCCATGATCCTAGGCCGTACTTATCTGTCCGAGTGTTTGGCAAAAAGACTACTGCTTTGTTGGATTCAGGAGCCTCGCATACCATTTTGGGCAAAGATGGGATGTGGATTATTGATACTTACCCTGCTCATCTTCACTTGACTAATGATAAATTTGTAGAAACTGCGGATGCACAGCGTCATGAGGTTAGTGGGTTCGTGGTCTTACCTATCACGTTGAAAGGAAGGACGGAGAATTTGAAGGTTTTGGTGGTGCCAACTTTACATCAGTCCTTGATATTAGGCATTGACTTTTGGGAAGCCATGCATATAGTTGCTGACTTTCACAATAGGGAGTGGCATTTTGCAAATAAACTGCGTACAGCATTTTGTAGCTCTGTTGATGGTATCAGATCAGAGGAGCATCTATCCGTAGACGAAAAGGCTAGGTTGAAGGAAATTGTGGACGGCTTTTTCAAGGACGAACCTAAAGTATTAGGCCGTACTGATCGAGTTCAGCATGTTATCGACACGGGAGATTCCCCAGCAATTAAACAACGGTATTTTCCGGTGTCACCAGCCAGACAAGCGCTTATAGACAAGGAATTGGCTCAAATGTTAGAATTGGGTGTAGTAGAGCCATCTAAGAGTGAATGGTCTTCTCCGATCTTCTTAATCGATAAGCCTGATGGCTCAAAGAGGTTTGTTGTTGATTTTCGCAAGGTTAATGCAGTAAGTAAAAAGGATGCCTATCCGTTGCCAAACGTAACCTCCATCCTTGACAGACTTAGGGATGCCAAATTTATCTCCAGTCTGGACATTCGCAGTGCCTACTGGCAAATTCCACTTGAAAAGGATAGCAAGGAAAAAACAGCCTTAACAATTCCCGGAAGAGGGCTGTTTCATTTCGTCACTATGCCCTTTGGACTTTGTGGTGCACTCGCTACATGGCAAAGATTCGTGGACAATGTGCTAGGTCCTGACTTAGAGCCATACGTGTTTGTCTATTTGGATGACATAATTATAGTCACACCCACTTTTCAGAAGCATCTAGATATATTGTCTGAAATATTTAAGCGAGTCCGTGAAGCTAAACTTACCTTGAATCAAGAAAAATGTAAATTTTGTAGAAGTGAGTTAAAATACCTGGGCTATGTAGTTAGTAAAGAGGGTCTACACGTCGACCCAGAGAAGGTGAAGGCCATTGTGGACCTTCCAGTTCCTAAGAATCAGAAGGAAGTCCGCCAAGTGTGTGGAACCGCATCGTGGTATAGGAGATTTATTCCAGATTTTGCCAGCAGAATGTACCCACTCACGTCTCTCCTCAGAAAACGTTCAACATTTGAGTGGACCCAAGAGGCTGACCAAGCATTTCAGGACATTAAGGCTTGTTTAATCTCTGCTCCAATCTTGACATGCCCTGACTTCACTAAACCTTTCATTATCTCATGCGATGCTTCAGGCTATGGTCTGGGAGCCGTCCTTAGCCAGAGTAGTGGACAAGGCGAGGTGGTGGTTGCGTATGCCAGCCGAACTCTAACAAGACAAGAGCAGAACTACTCTGCTACTGAGCGCGAGTGCCTAGCTGTAATCTGGGCCATTGAGAAATTCAGACCGTACGTTGAAGACACCCGGTTCACAGTGATCACTGATCACTATAGTTTGTTGTGGTTAAATAACCTTAAAGATCCGGTTGGACGTTTAGCTAGATGGGCTACACGTATGCAATCTTATGATTTTCAACTAGTCCATCGTAAGGGTAAGGAAAATATTGTCCCAGATATGTTGTCCCGCTCCATGCCTATTTCTGAAGAGGAGAAAAGCCCTGAACAGCCTACTGTGTTTGCAGTTATGGAAATACCAAATGAGGTGAAAGATCGGTGGTACAACAATATGTTGAAAAGAGTTAAAGAGCAATGTGACAGTTATCGTCAGTGGCGTATTGAAGGTAAGCAACTTTGGAAGAAAGTTGAAGGGCTTGACCCATCACTCGATGAAGATACTTGGCGACTGGTACTACCTAAAGAATTGCGATCTATGGCGATTGAAGGCTGCCACGCCCCACCAACATGTGGACACCAAGGCGTATTGAAGACCTTCAAGAGGATGCAACAAAGTTTCTATTGGCCGAAGATGAGGAAGGACATTGCTTCCTATATTTCAAAATGTCACGTTTGCCAATGTACCAAATATGACCAACAACGGCCAGCTGGCATGATGGGCAGTTACCGTGGTGTGGATGCCCCTTTCAAGATGTTGGCTGCTGATCTCATTGGGCCTCTACCTCGATCCATGAAAGGATTCAAATATCTCTCTGTTGTTACGGACACATTTACAAAATTTACAATTTTACGTCCTCTTAGAGCAGCTACAGCCAAACTTGTAGCGCAACACCTGGAAAATGATGTATTTCTAATGTTTGGGATACCAAAATATATCATTTGCGATAACGGTTCAGAATATATTGGAAGACCTGTGACCCAATTAGCAAGGAGTTATAACTGTAAGATACTGCTTAATGCCAGCCGACATCCTCAAGCAAACCCTGCTGAACGTGTGAATCGTGACATTGTGTCTATGCTACGAGCTTATGTGAAGGACAATCACCGTGATTGGGACAAATATATTCCACAGATTGGTTTTGCCTTGCGCACCGCTCATCACGAGTCCACAAAGCATACTCCTGCGTTCCTAAATTTTGGGAGGGAACTTGCCATTTCCGGTCCGGGTTTCGAGGTTCTGCAAGATGGGGATACTCCAGATATTGAAGATTGTCAGCAATATGGGGAAAAATTGAAGGAGCTAAAAGGTTTCTACCAAGAAGTTTCTGACAGACTTAAGGAAGCGCATATGAAGAATGCCAAGAGATACAACTTTAGGAGGAGACACGTAGAGTTTAAAGTTAATGACCTTGTGCTAAAAAGAAATTACCCTCAGTCGGATGCTTCTAAACACTTTTCGGCGAAGTTGGCACCCCGCTTTATTGGACCATTTGTTGTGACACGGAAAATCTCAAGTTTAGTATATTCTCTGGCCGATCTAAAAGGAAAAGCACTTGGTAACTGGCATGTCACTGATCTGAAGAAGTATGTTCAGGATTAGAAAATTTGGGAAATTTTCTGGAGGAAGGGGAGTGTTTGTGACATTTCAATTTTTGCTGTGCATGGAGTTGTATTACAGTCAAGACTTTGAGGTAAACAGTTGTTATGTGTGAACGATCGATTTGTAAACAGACGATCAGCTGTTATTTATTTTAACTTAATTTATTCATATGTATGTTTCTAACATTTGTTTTCGGTTCAACAATAAGTTATGTGTTGGGAATAAAACAGTTTAGTTTTTCAGTTCACACTAACATGTTGTGTTTTTAAATTTTGTGACGAGGATAAGTATTTATTTTGTTTTGTTTTTAGGTAGTTGTGTTTAGTTTAACAGTTTTCTTTTGTTTTAAACTCCTGGATAACCACAGGGAGAACTATTTATTTACATAATTCATGATATAGTGCTAGAACGGAACTTTGACAATCATCAGTACATCTTACACCTGCAGGAAAGTTTCCTTGTTGGAGTCCTGCCATTCTTAGGTCAACAAGGTGGCGCCCTAATCCCTAGCTACTATTGATGAACT
This sequence comes from Stictocephala bisonia, assembly GCA_035578905.1. Taxonomy (NCBI): domain Eukaryota; kingdom Metazoa; phylum Arthropoda; class Insecta; order Hemiptera; family Membracidae; genus Stictocephala; species Stictocephala bisonia. The sequence goes on along the minus strand of JAQJVL010003649.1, from coordinate 50,754 downwards.
TGGAAACATTTATTTGGGTGGTAGCTACTAAAAACTTTTCCCTTATACTTGGCCTGTCTCTTAGAAGAACCCCACCCCTTCTCCCTGAGCTAGCAAAGTTTTATGCGGACAGGCGTGACAAAAGTTATAACAACAAGAATCACACTTATATACTTGTAAAGGTAGTTGGTCACATTTATCAACTGCCCACGAGCTTCAATGAAAGGTACGAGCTGTGTGCAGCCAAGTGTACCCGATATAATTGTAATATTTAATATACACTAATGTGTTTTCTAGATGTGATGGAAGTCCCTTAATGTGGTTAAAAATGTGTCATTCTCTTCGTAGTCATTTTGTGAGCTCTTGTGTTTTATCCTTATATTATCAGCTGTCATTCTTTCGTGTTGCTATTATTTGTTGCTCTGGTTACCAAGTCATAGTAAGCTTGAATAAAGTAAAAATGGTAATATTTTAGTTAAGTTTATTCATTTCTTAAAAGAATAATAAGTAGGTGACAAGGATAAACAATTGAATCGATGAGATCAGAAACAGCATAAGTCAATTTTTCTACAAAATCTGTTTTTTTTTTTGAATAAATGTATTCTCAGTTAGTAAATACACATACTGAGTGCAGAAACGGCACAAGTCACATACTGCTTTGTAGAAAACTGACGCTGAAAAACATTGGTTGAGCGCAGATACTGCATGAGTCAGTGACTTGTGTAGTTTCTGCTCCCACTACCAGAAACTAGCGCTAGCGTCACCGTCACCTGACGCAGTAGTTTACAACAGTTGTCAGGGTTAGTGCATCGTTGTTTACTATATTCTAACCTATTTCACTCTGATTAAATAAGTTTATATAGTTTATTTTCTGTTATTGCAGTGTTTTTCTTTGTGAATTAGTTTTGTTGGGTTCAATAATTATCAGCATGAGTGGAAGTGATAGTGATGAGCCTGTGTCGAAGAAAAGAAAACGAAATCTTGACAAACATAAACGGAACATTATTCGCTCATCAAAAGTTAAAGGTATTGAACATACAAACTGGAAAGGTGATTTAGTTCAGAAAAGGGTTACTGGTGAAAGATGCAAATGCAGATTGGAATGTTTTTCTTTGTTCGATGAAGATGACCAGGTAAATATTCTTAGCCAATTTAATTCTTTGAACTCCAAAGACGAACAAGATATACTCTTACAAAGTTTGATAGAGAAACATGACAAGAAAGCTCACAGACCTCGATTAGATAACCCAAAATCAAGGCAATGCAGTTTTAAGTATTTTGTTATGAAACAAGGTAGTAAAATAAATGTCTGTAAACAAGCCTACATTTCACTGCATGGCATTTCTGTAGGTCGAGTTCGTAGACTGTGTGACCTACTGTTTCAAGGATGTGTTCCTAAAGATAAAAGGGGAATGAATGAGAAAGCTAATGTTATAAAACCTGAGATCTGTAAGGCAATCCATGATCATATACTCTCTTTTCCTGTAAAAAATGCACATTATGGAGGAAAACAAATTAAATACTTGGACAGTAGGCTAAATGTAAAAACCATGCATGAGCTTTACATGGAAAAACACCCAGCACTGCCTGTAAAGTATGAGTTTTTTCTCAAATATTTTAAAGATAATTTCAGCTTTCGTTTTGGACGCCCCCAGGTTGACACGTGTATTAGATGTGAAGAGCTTGGCGTAAAAATAAAAAGTCCAAGCCTTTCAGAACCAGCTAAAAGAGCCGCAATTGCGGAAAAAATAGTTCATTCACGTAGAGCCAAAAAGTTTTATGCCAAAATAAAAGAGGTTCAGGAGTTATGTAAAACAAATGAAAATATTGTTGGTATCAGCTTTGACTACATGCAAAATCTCCCTCTCCCACATTTGCCTGTTCAAGACATTTTTTATCTTAGACAGTTATGGGTTAACTGTTTTGGAATTCACAACATGAAAACACAAAAGTCAAAATTTTACATGTACCATGAGGGTGAGGGTAAAAAAGGTGTCAATGAGGTGTGCTCCATGTTACATAAATACATAACCTCTTCAATTCCTAAGTCAGTAGATACCCTTTACCTATTCTCTGATGGTTGCCCTGGGCAAAACAAAAACCATACTATTTTGCGTTTTTCCTTGGCCTTGGTAAACACTGGACGTTTTAAAGAAGTTACACATTTTTTCCCGGTGAGAGGACACTCCTACCTTCCTAATGATAGAAATTTTGGGGTTGCAAAAAGAAAGCTAAAAAAATGTGATAGAATATACGTCCCTCAAGAATACTCCAGCATTATAGGAAATGCTAGCTCAAATTTTGAAGTGGAAAACCTAAAAACTGAAGATATTTTGGAGTTCAAAAAATGGTGGCCTTCTTTTTATAAACGGAACTGTTTGTCTAACGAGTCGTATGGTAAAAGTATTCCTAAAGAAAGGAAACGAAGCTTGGCTCCATCTGAATGCATGTCTTTCACATTTAAAACAAATGGTATCATTATCACTAAGCAATTCATTGATGGTTTGGAATCACATACTTATGACGTGCGAAAAAATAAATCCTCTAACAGTGTTGTTAGCCTCCCAACTTGTGTAGCCTATCCAGAAAACAAAGTTCCACTGAACAGAAAAAAGGTGGAAGACATAAAGAAAATGTTCCCGTATATAATCCCTGAGCACCAACATTTTTACGACAGCATATATAGCTGGCCATTGACTGAAGACGGTAATGAAGAAGTGGAATAGTAACATTAAATTATAAAAAATGATGTATTAATGTTATAAACAACAAAAATTTGTAGTTAAATAAAGTTGTATAATGCTATAACGAATTTGTTTGTCTTTATTCGTAACTTACCTACCATTTAGTGCAGAAACAACATAAGTCAAAAATATATATATGTAAAAAAATGTGTTTAAACATATTTTTATTCTATTTATTATTTCATATTAAGGTAGGTTGAAGTAAAACCTGGTAAAAAACTATATAACATAATATTTTTTGCTGGTAATATTTTAAACAAACGGTTTTTGTTCTTCCTGTACAATTTAAAAACAATGACTTATGCTGTTTCTGATCTCATCGATTCAATTATACTAAATTGCCTATGTAGGAATAGCTCTGTCCTCTGGCTCAATGGTTGCTATTGGCGTGGACACTACTAGAGAATTCTGGGGTATCCTTGTTTGGTGGTAGACCTTGTCCGGATGTTGTGTAGGGAAGAGAACTGATTATCAGCTTGTCAATTAGGTGAAAAATCACACCAACACTACGTAGTTCAGATTCCATGTAAGTCCCTTAGTTGCCCTGGCTATTAATAAATGACACTTTCTGAGGAACAGCGAACTCAGTTATCTAAGGTCATCCACCAGACTACACAGTAGTCTTGAAGTGTCCTGTCCAGAGCCTCTATACCTCCTTTGTGGGCCATTTTACACTCGTCCCAAACAATTAATACTGTTTCTTTGAGTACCTGGCCCATATTGCTTTGTCTTGATATGTTGCAAATAGGTGTTTCTGAGTGGTTCAGGTTGAGAGGCAACTTGAAAGCTGAATGAGCCGTCTTCCCACCATCAAGCAGTGTCGCAGCTATGCCTTAGTAAACCAGACTACACAGGTCATCCACACTCATCCTACACTCGTGTGATAGTCATATTCGCCTTAAAATACACACAAAGTTGTGTCGGTGTCTCATATCTAAGTGTCTAGGTATACAAAGAACTCATGAAATGAAATTTTATGAAACAGAAGGAGAAAATGAAATGAAATAAGTTTTATTATTGAGGCAAATGAGAGGTTTGATAATTGTTAAGCTTTTGGTAAGTTCAATGAATGAAAGATGTGAAACCTAGAAAGGTCTCATTGGTTGTTTTGAGATTTGTTTCTTGAGATCTAAACAAATTTAAATATTAATTCATGCCATGGAGTTACTATATACCAGCAATTGTGACCTCATCAGTCCTTAGAGGCCTAATACTAAAACTTTCCAAGAGTTAAGTGAAGTTGTGGAAAAACTACTCAACCCAAGACAAAGTGTTATTGCAGAACAATACAGTAGGCAGCAGCAAGAATGTGTCAGCTTGACAGTAAGGTCTTGATGTGTACAGCTTGATATGGTCCTTATGGCTTTCTTCTGTAACCTGAGAATTAAATTGGACTTGTTGCACTCATGCCCCCATAATGCTACAGCATATGCCAGGAAAGGAAAACGTATGCCATAATAAGCTACCAGCAAGCTTTTCAGAACGAAAAACGAAAATGCCTGAACTAAGTTTCTTTCGTACTGCCTCGATATAATATTCAAACGTAAGTTTGTCATTGATGAACACCTCTAGGAATTTTGTCACACTCTGACAATTAATGTCCACATCACCAATCAGACAGGCCGAACTGCTTTATTGTGTTTCTTATTTTGAACTCAATGATTTGAGTTTCAACCGGATTTACGTACAGAAAATGTTGAACAAACCACTGAAACAAAGAATTAGATTCCTAGAAAATTTGTATTTCCAAATTTGCCTCATTATCCGCCACAACACCTAGGGAAGTGCCCTCTATATATTGACAAAAAGTGGCATTTCTTTTGTCCTGAGAAGTGTCGTTGGCAAACAGGAGAAAAAGGATCGAGACTTGTGGAACTCCGCATGTGATTTCTGCCCAGGATGAACCTGCCCAACGTTCACAAAGTTGGGCATCTATGTATGGCATTTCCACCATTTGAGTTCGACCCTGTAGATATGACTCTACCCAGTCATAGACCTTTCCTCTGAGTCCTATACGATGAAGTTTCTGAAACAGCAACCGATGGTTAACTGAATTGAAGGCCTGTGAAAGGTAAAAGAAAATACCAGCAGCACAGCCACCTCTGTCTAGAGTCTACAAAATTGAATGGATGTCATCTGTGTATGAACTTGCCTTTTGTAAATCCATATTGACACTCAGATAAATAATGCATTATGATTATTATTCATTTCTAGGATGCCGATCGTAGAGATATGGGCGAATATGAGGGGTGAATGATTGTAGATAAATGAGTGTAGTCATTGTTACTATCTGAGTTCGACTTAGCTCAGAAAGGACTATTAATTAGTAGCCCAACAGCCAGAGCAACTATGGGGGCCTACAGCTTTACGTGGAATCTGAATTTATCTTACGTAATGTTGGTCTGATTTTCAGCTAACTGACAAGCCTGATATTCAGTTCTCTTCCCTACACAACATCTGAACCTTGATTACAATCAAACATGGACACCCCAGACTATTCTAGTTAGTAGTGACAACGTCGATGGTAACCATTGAGCGGACGCCGTGTCAGACCTATCGCATACAATCTCCCAAACATTTTGTCCTTAAGTAGCTGGGTTTACAGTACTGCGCCACCAGTGCCGACTAATACAGTTCTTATACAGAAACTAAGAAGCCTACTAGAAAAAATTTTTAAATACTTTTGAAATATGTGATATAACGGAGACGGGCCTTAATTTGTTGCAGTCAGAAAAAGTACCTTTTTTATGCACTGGCCGCAGGATTGCACACTTAAGTTTATCAGGAAAATTACCCTGTTCAAATGACAGATTTATTAGAATAGTCAGAGGTAGAGAAAAAGGCCATTAACCTGTTTCAAGAGTTTAGGTGAGATATTATCTGAACCAGATGAAGTTTTTGATCTTAATGACTATTTCTCTCAATACAGTACTTCAATGAGGTGTTGCTGCATCCGCCGAATCGCCGCTCGTTATCTTATCTACCGGCGTTATATGATGTACCGCCTTGAACGCGCACGGTCAGTTGTGTTTTGAGTTATGCAGTTTAGTTGCAGTTTATTACCTAACATTTTCAAGACTGGGGGTCCTCTTCTAAAAAAACCCCCAGAGCATCATGTTAGTAGTCAACTAATAGTAAAGAACTACTACAAGGAAAACAAAATAGTCACCAGATTTTTAAAAACGTGAGCAAGAATTGTCTTTAGAAAAAAAATGCATATTCTGAAGTACAAGAGTGATTATTCCAAAAAATATAAGAAAACATTATAAGTTACACTCCTTCCATATAGAAATATGTAAAATTCAGGCATTAGCAAGAATGCTTAGTGGTCTCATTCATATATGGAAATAGAGTTAGTGGCTAGAAACTAGTCCACTTGTTGCAATTTCAACAAAATCAACTGAAATGTACCCTTGGTAGAAAGAAGGCAACAACTGGAGATATATGAAGCAAATGGCTCAGAATAGTGTCGGTTGGAACTCTTTTGTTACGCCCCGTCGTCCCCTAAGAGATAATAAGTCAAAGTCCAGTTACTAAAGGACACAGTGAATAAAGATGTAAGGAACATTTAAGTAATTTGTGTACCTTGAAGAATTTTTCAGCAAAGAATTAATTCATTTAAACATATTTTCTAATGCCTTTTTGAAGTTGACTATGAAACCGATCTACTAAATAATTAATAAACAGGCGCGACCGACGAAATTAAAATTACAGCACAAACATTCGGATTTATTTTACGTTTAGACATATCTAACCCTAACCTTACAAGAATCTTATGGTGTTACACAGAAGTGACATATTATCATTTTATTTCCTATCCTATTCTTATCAATTTTACTAGTTATTTTGTGGAGGAATATGTAAAAACTTTGCAGTAAATCAGCGATTACATTCCGATGATTTTATCATCATTATTTATCGTGACAGCATATAGTACTTTTTCAAAGTGATAAAAAAGCATAGACCTTCCATGTAAAACAAAGTCTATCAAAAACATTTTTTTTATCAGTAACAGATGATTGGCTGTCAAATAACAGAAAGCTCATTTATTGCGTTTTGGACTTAGTATGTTATTCTATTTGTCAACAACATCCTGGCGATTTTGAAGGTCGATTTGTTGTGGAGCTCTGCCCTTAGGGCATTTGATGTTAATTCGGAGATGTCTCTGAAAATATTCCTCACTAGAATTGTGCAACATGGTAAAATTCTTTTCAGAAGCTTTAGGCCACACCAAGAAGTGGTGGGCCTTGGGAAGGTCAACATATTACCCACTAGGGACTAAGTTAGAAGCGGCTCAGAATATTCCTAGGGCCTAGTCCACCATTTCAAAGGAATTTTAGGCCTTCCATCCCACTTCAGTTCTGCGAGGAAGTTGTTTGTTGATAATATTCTTAGAAGAGTTACAAATTCTTTGGCATCGGAACTAAGAAAGAAAACAACAAAACAACTGCTAAGTGGAGATTCAGCACCATTTTTTGCATTGGTTGGAGTGAGCCTTGCATCTGGAACAGGAATAATTACAAAAGAAGATGAATTGGATGGTGTTTGCTGGGAGATCAGAGTATGTATAAAAGTTAACTCACTAGGGAATGGGCTATCATGATTTATGTACTCAAGCAATTAGGGTTAAATAAACTATAGTACTGTTCGTTATAGTTTCTGCAATGCCAGACTGTTTGTTAATTTACGTTATAATAACAGGACAGTAATTAGTTATTGAAAGGCTATGTGGTGGCTTTCTCTTATTGATTCAAAATGTTTATTGTGTAAAATTTTTTGAGATCAATAAAAATTATTATTAATATTGTGCTGCCATGTGTCCAAACAGTTCATACACAAAAGTGATCTATGTCCAACTTATTAACCCTCGAACCGTCAATTAGATTTTCTTATACCGTTAGGTCATTTTTCACGCATTTGCAGACATTTTGTAAAAAAATCAAATCACTTGTATTTGGTGTCACTGTACTTCTATTGAACTAGGCTATCTAATAAGAATCAAATATTACACTTTTGGGGAAAAAGAACATTTTTATAATTCTTGATGTCTTGGACAATTATTTTTTGTAAACAAAAAGAGGGGTGTGACCCTGGAAAACAATATAATATAACTAAATTCAACATTCCAAGATAGCCAAAATATTCCAAATTTTATCCAGTTTCATACATTGTAAATGTTTTAGATGTAACTTGGGTTGAAAAAATAATTATTCATAGGCTGTATAATAGTATGTAGTACAACAATGCAAAGATTTGTTAACATGAATCATAATTTTCAAAAATTAATTTGCTAAAAATTAAAAACAATCTCTAGGACTATAGACGTCTAATTAGGCTATTATTAAAAATTTTAAAAAGCATTCTCTATCAAATAAAGAACGTCAGCTTAGAGGTCTGTAAGTGATAGATGAAATTTTACTGGCATGCACATAAATGTTGTATTCTTCATGATCATATTTTTTTCTTTCATGAGAAGGTTCCAATATAATATTTTGTGGGTTGCTTATGCATACCCAAAGTAATGCAAAAGGATTGAGGCAATTTAGATGATAAATGGCAAAGAAATAAAATTTTGCAATATTATGTGCATAGCCAGAAAGTTTTGTGAAACTGCTTAATGACTGGTGGAAAATGGAGTACACTGACATTTTAGATGTTTTAATATTAATAATAACAATGTAATTATACATTTTAAAGTATTATTTATGCTCATAAATCTAAATAATTATGTAAATACCGGTATACATCTTACGAGCATTATTTATGCTTATACAGGGTGGGGCAGAATGGACTCCCTGATTTGACAGGTTAATTGTAAAAAAACCATCCAAGATAATTAAAAAAGCTTTTTATTTCTGAAAACTACATATTATTGCCATTTCATTTTCATTATGTTTTGAAAATGATATCGTCCAGGTGACGACCTTGACGAGCGATGCATATGTTAAGTCGTTCAAAAAAGTTTTCAAAAACTGCCCAGCATAGCTGGCGTTATTCCAGCGATAACATCAGCAATTGCTTCCTTAAGGGGTTCCAAGGTCCTTGGTCGAACTTAATAAACCTCAGATTTGACGTGACCCCAAAGAAAATAATCACATGGGCTCACATTTGGGGAACGAGGGGGCCATGGAACATCCCCTCGCAAAGAGATCAGGCGGCCGGGAAACTGTTCTTGCAGGATTTGGTGTGAACGACGGGCGGTATGAGCCGTGGCACCATCCTGTTGAAACCAAAAGGCTTCCATATCATTTTCCTCACCATACTCTTCAATTTTGGGAAATAAAAAGTTCTCCAACAACTCACAATAGCGCACAGAGTTCACAGTAACAGTTGCACCTTCATATTCAAAAAAGTATGGGCCAATAATGCCTATGGAGGACACAGCGCACCAAACTGTCACATTTGGTGAATGAAGAGGTCTGGTGAAGAGTGTGTGGGTTTTCAGCTGCCCAGTACCGAAAGTTTTGCTTATTTACTGAGCCGGAGAGGTGAAAATGGGCTTCATCGCTAGACCAAAGAATAGCGCCGGCTTGCAAAGAGGCTAACATTGCATTGCAAGCATCTGTACGTTTCACCCAGTCTTAATCAACAAACATTCATCATACTATTTTCAGTGTTTCTTTCATCTTAGAACTAAATGAGGCATAACATAACAAGAAGTATTTCTCCCCGTTTTCAATGCTATGTAAATCACATCGATAGCACTAATAGATAACCTTTTACAAGCATTAACAGAGAACGATGCAAGTCGACAATTTTTTTGTTGAATTACGGTATGAGGGTTAAGGTCATGAGAGCTACAAGTGGTTAAGTTCACATCACTACAAGTCCCATTGTTTGTATCCATGAGATACAAGAGGCGCTCTCCTTAATTATTTCAATAAAATCTTGAACGCGGGCACCTCCCCATCATACAGGACATTCCCCACCAGTGAGGTTTATTAAAATGTTAACCACTCCTGTTTAGTACTTCCCAACTAAAGGCGTCAAACTTCTTGTCCAAGGACAGCTGGGCGACAACCTAGCTATTAGGCCTATTTGATTTATAAAATAAAGTTCTTACTGTCAAGCCAGAAATCCCGTAAGGTAGCATGAACTGTTAGAATCGGGACTTTGCATGGAGTTGACTTTGTAGAATCGTTTCAAAGTGGCGTAGTCAGATATAATTACTGGAAATAGTATTTAGCACTAGATCAATCATATGACTGTGGAGAACCTATCCAAGTAATGTATCTTACCATCAGAGTGTTCCCTGCCCTCATTTATGGAGAGATTAGCTGCTATTCATGAAGGTAATGAAGGAGTTGTGTAAGCATAAGGTAGCTTAGTGAATTAGTTTTAGCTCAGTTACTGTAGATCATTTAAACCTTCTATTATTACATATTTTTCTTTTAATCTGGTTATTTAAGGTATGAACCAATGTAAATAAATTTTTTGGTAGCTATTTAATATATAACATTCTTCTTTTTTCAACGTGTTTCTTTATAAAACCTCAATAAAATGAGCTAATTATTAGAATAATGTTCAGTAAAAGTAGTTGGTAAAAGAAAATTGGAAAATTTGAATTGTTCACTAGAAGAGTAGGAAGCTAACATAACCTAACTTAATCATGCACTTTTTACTTGCCCTGGAAAAAAAATCCAATTTTGTTGTTTTAAAGTTGTTAAAAATGAGTTAGCCTAATTGTGTAGTGTTATGATGGGTTATGTTAGTAAAAAGAATGTATTTTGTTAGTGTGATGACTCAGTGGCTAAGGCTACGGACTGCAGAAGGCACGCTTGAAGGTTCGAATCCCCGACTGAGCTAGCAGTAGGTACTTCACTCGTTGAATAAAGTTTGTGCATAGGCTTGTAGGCCCATGTGAACTGTCAAGTGATGTTTTTTTCTATAAAGAAAATTATTTTTTTGAATAGCTTAGCACTTAAAAGAAATAGATTCCATTTTTTAAAAGCTATGCTAGGTCAACTACCATATTTTTCATTACCATTCATTCGTTATAAAATTAAATCATTAAAATCACAGTATCATAAGAAAAAAGGTATTTTACCTTCTGAATAATCACTGTAAAGAATCAAATTCCATTGAAGCGACCACACTTGTGAGCGATACTATGTATTACCTGAACGTTCTTTAAAACAGCAGATTTATCTAATATGTTACTACATCCTCAACGGATCCCCTTTATTTGAGAATGTTCTAAAAATAATGTTCTTGTTTGTGCATATGTAAAGCACTCTAAAATTAAAACGTGATTGTTCTTGCAGGTTAATTATGCATTTTAAGAACTAAGACTGATATATTAAGAGATTTGATTTTGTGGGTTGAATATTTTTTTTTTATTCATAAAAGTTGGAACATTTAATACAATCCTTTGAAGGGCTTACCATCAACAACAATCTCAATAAAAAAATTAACGTGGTTTTAAAATGTAATAATTTTGTACTATGGTTACAAAAAATATTGTCTTAAAATATTTGTGTGTTTTAGGAGGCAGTTAGAAAGATGTACAAAAACATGTTTGAGGTGGAAACTGAAATGTTTGATGAGAACACTGCAAGTTTTGAGAAGTTAGAGATTGGACCTAAGTTAGCAAAGGGAAGTAACGCTGTTGTCTATGCTGCAAGAATAAAGGAAGACATAAGTAAGTACATTTCAAAACTAAAAATCTACCATATTATCATTAAATTAGAAAGAAATAGACTGTAAAAACCAATTTTAATTGCTTGTAGACACTATATAGATGTGATTGGTTTCATTGATTGCTCGGACGACTGTTTGGCATACTATTAGCTTAGCTATTAGTCACTTCAGAATTGTGCAGGAGAGAGACAGAGGCAGAGGGTTGAAGATAGATAGATAGATAGATAGAATATATAGCTATAATATATAGGTATAAGAATATATAGCTGCTACTTCACACAATGTGATGAAATCGAAAAATTTACTGAAGAAATGGTGAAATTGGAGGAAAGCATCGAAGAGGCAAAAGATGTTCTAATCACAGGGGACTTTAATGGAAAGTCTCCAGAGTGGGGAGAATATAGATCGGACAAGCGAGGCAAAATCATATCAGAAATGATTGCACGCAGGGATCTGATCATAATCAACCAAGGAAGAGAGCCAACTTTCCGGAGAGGCGATTCGAGTTCTATAATTGACCTAACGATAGCCTCTGAAGATGTTGCCAAAAAAATTCAAGAATGGCAAGTATTGGATGATTATACTTTGAGCGATCATCAGTATATCAAGACGGTACTGCGGGAAACCCCTGATGTTAGGGAAAAATACGAACCCTCACACAATCGAAGCATTAGATGGAACAGGAATAAGTTCTGCGGAGAAAATATAGTAAAATATCTGGAAGAACTGGAAGCAATGGAAGACCTAAATTGCTCGAGTAGAAGAAAGACACTGGACGCGAAAATACGAACAGTGAAGATGAAATTAATAGAAGCATGTGACGCAGCTATGCCCAGAATGAAAAAAAAACGTGAAACCAGAGGAAATCAAAATTCTGGTGGACCGAAGAAATCAACATTCTGTGAAAAGAGTGTTTAGCAGCAAGGAGGAGATACACAAGGTCGAAGGGAAATACCCAAAAGAAAGAAGAACTCAACGAAAAGCGCAAGAAGTTTAAAGCGGCCATCGAGACCAGTGTGACCCGATGTTGGAAGGAATTGCAAACCGAACTGGAAATGGATCCATGGGGGCTACCATTCAAAATAGTAATGAAAAAACTAGTTCAAAGACAGAAGACTCCGGGATTTGATAACGAAGACTGGGTGAGAGAGATAATTAGTACACTATTCCCGATTTGCCCAGAATTTGACAGACAAAGACCAACGACGGTGAATATCAAAGCAGAAGACTTGTTCACTCTCGAAGAACTGAAAGAAGTTGGTTCACGATTGAAAAATGATAGGGCGCTGGGACCGGATGGGAATCCAAACGAAGTGCTTAAAGTGGTTATCAGAAACTATCCAAAATTGCTATTGGATATATACAACGATTGCTTAATACATGGCAAATTTTTCCAGGAGTGGAAGAATTTGACCAGTATTCCGTGGGTATTACTGCTACGGAAAAAGGACAAGCCTCTTGATAAACCATCGTCCTTCTGGCCACTATGTCTATTAGACACAATGGGCAAGGGTTTAGAGGGAATGCTGATACAAAAAATAAATAAGCACTTGACACGGGGAAATGAACTCTCATCCAGACAGTTTGGTTTCCGGAGGGAATGTCTACTGTGGATGCCATCAAGGAAGTGGTGGAAACAGCAAAAAGTGTGAGTAAAAAAGTCGGAGGCAAAAAGGGATTTTGTGCCTTAACACGTTCACTGCTATAGTAAAAACACTCTAACCGACCCGGGAAACTGAGTACTATAAAATTTAATTTTACTTTTCATAAGGTATAGACAGCCCAAAAAAGCAAAACGAAGTTGGTTGTAGCATGGGAAAAAGTTGTTTATGACGTCATAAGTTGTGGTCTGGATACGGTCCATCAGCCCCTTGGGATGCTGGAAGACCAATCAATAGGTGAGCCATCACCAGGTATGGCCACCAATAGCTTAATTGGTGAACAATGAATAGCTTATTGTCCTTCAATAAGTTAATTTTTTGAGTCCAGCAGTGTTATTACACCAAACAGGGTTAAAAACTGCATCATCATAATCATCATCATCACTTTCGTCACTTTCGGTGTCAAAATCTTCACTTGTAATAATGTCGTCACTCAAGTCAAGGTCATCAACAGTGTTGTCAGCCATGTTTCAGCAATAAAAATTACACTAAATACTACAATAATATACACTAAACACACTTATTTACATAAATAACAAACTTATTTACATGAAGAAATCACTAAATTACATCAATTGTAAAACTCCGCTCGAAAAAACGATAGATAAAAACGGAAAACGCAAAAATATAGAATGGTTCACATTCGTATAGCGGCCGACGTAAGGTCTACCTCACGCAAGTAAATGTTACTTATTTACATAAATAACAAACTTATTTACATGAAGAAATCACTAAATTACATCAATTGTAAAACTCCGCTCGAAAAAACGATAGATAAAAACGGAAAACGCAAAAATATAGAGCGGTTCACATTCGTATAGCGGCCGACGTAAGGTCTACCTCGCGCAAGTAAATCTTACTTATTTACATAAATAACAAACTTATTTACATGAAGAAATCACTAAATTACATCAATTGTAAAACTCCGCTCGAACAAATGATAGATAAAAACGGAAAACGCAAAAATATAGAACGGTTCACATTCGTATAGCGGCCGACATAAGGTCTACCTGGCGCAAGAGCTGAGCTCACACTGACTGCATAGCAACAACAGTGTAGAGTGGTATGGGCCCGGTCCATGCGCCACGAGCGCCCGGCCGGCAGTGGATCGTATATGGTCCACCCGCACTGAACGTGTTAATAGCCATCGACATTCGGAACGCTTTCAATTCTGCAAGATGGAAGAACATACTGGACGCGATGGAGAAGAAGATGATTCCAGAGCATCTACTGCGAATGATCAGTGACTACCTTAGTGACAGAAGGATATTTTATGAAGAAGACGAAGCAAGAGTGGAGCAAAGTATGAGTTGTGGAGCACCACAAGGATCTAAGTTGGGACCACTCTTATGGAATATCATGTATGACAAATTGTTGGAGATTGAACTCCCAGAAGATACTAAAGTAATAGGGTACGCAGACGACGCCTTAATAGTCTCAGTATCACATTCGACGAAGATTCTTGAGGAAATAGTCAACGATAGCCTCGAACGAATAAAACGATGGATCGATAGCAGAGGACTCAAGATGGCAGTCGATAAAACAGAAGCGGTCATAGTTACTGACCGTCGAAGTTTCGAGAAACCCGTCATCAAGTTAGAGGGATCTGTGATCCATTGGAGGAATACCATTAACTACCTGGAAGTGGAGTTGGACGAGAAACTTTGTTTTGGCTCACACATAAAGAAACGTGCAGTCAAAGCGGCACAATGTGCGGCGAGTCTCTCGAGACTTATGCTGAACATTGGGGGACCGAGGGCAAGTAAAAGGAAACTAATCTCTTCGGTGGTTCAGTCGAAAATCTTATACACCGGATTTGGGCCGAAAATTTGCAAAATAAAGACCTAAAAAAAATTCTAGGGTCAGTACAAAGAACAATCTCTCTACGAATCACATCTGCTTATCGGACGGTCTCAGAAAGTGCAGTGCTGGTATTATCAAGCACTCCACCGATCGACCTTCTCGCACTGGAGAGAAAGTAATTATACGATACTATGAAGGCAAATGGACACATCGAAGAACCAGAAATATCAAAAGTAAAGAGAGAGAGAGAGAGGGGGGGAGACCACTGGTTTTACTTGTGAAAACTGAACAAATTTAACTGAATAAGAAAATTGGCTTCATGGGACTCATATGAGCAGACAGTCTTCCTGTTTATATTGTCAATAACATTAAACAAAATACTTTTGTTATATTTTAATTAAAACCTTTGTTAAAGAATTCCCATAAATTTAGGTCAAATCACATAATAGTTTTAACTTGTGTGTACAAGAGTGCTGTCCATACATGGCCATGAACTAAGGTCTACTTCTTAGGGGCCGTTCCTAAATTAATTACATAATGCTAAAATCAGGCTTTGTAGACCCCTTTCCTCCATGTAACAGACATGTAATACCAAACCACCCTCAATAATTACGTAACGCTGTCACCCCACCCCCCAATTTTTGTCAACTACTTTCATGCATATTATAATTTATGATGGTCATTGTTTTTTCTGTTATTTTCTAATTGGGGGGGGGGGAGAATATATTTTTTTTTAAATTTAAAATCTTTAAAAAACTTGTGTTTTTAGGAATTTATTTACACAATAAGTTTGTAAATAAATGAAAACAAATTGTTAAGGTTTAATAGTTACGTAACGCTGTGTAGAAAACCCCCACCCTCCCCCGTAACGGTGTATAACACTGCCAAAAACCCCCCTGCCACCTAAAGGCGTTACGTAATTTAGGAACGGCCTCTTATATAAGTCATGTTTTTCAAGGGAAAGAGACAAAATTTGACTATAATTATAGACAAATTATTTTAAGAACACTTTCCAAAACTATTTTATTTTCAAATTGAAGCACTTATCATAAAATTGTGCTAGGCTAGCTTATAAATTCTATCTTAAGTAAACATTTGTCACATGAATGATTTTAACGTTTTTCTCTGTAAAAAGTAATGATCGGGGCAATTGTTAAGTTTAATTATGTCTTGCTACATTATTAGAGTTATAATTGATCATTTAACCACATTCTTCATCTTAAATATTTCTGCAAGCCTCCTTAAACATAATGTCAAAAAAGGAAGAGAATGAAAAGTTTTCATTGATAAAAATAAAAAAATGTCACAGAAGTTTTCCCTGCAGGACAAATTTTATAAATGCCTATTAATAAAAAGTACAGAACAGTTTGAATGCTGTTAAAACTGGATGCATATGGAATGTTGAAACCTCTGCCACTCGTAAGCATATCAGACCGGACATATATGTGATCGTTAGTAACCTAAGTGAAAGCGACTCTATAAAATATATACATTTAGAACATCTCTTTATGATGAGCAGCTCAGATAGTAACAGTATATTTGTTTTTAGCTATTAATTCAATATTTATAATTAGCATATTTTGGTAGATTCCGAGACTTTCCACGTCCAAGAACCTGTATCTGCCTTTCCCTATGCTGTCAAGATGATGTTCAACTATGATGCCGAGTCGAATGCGTCTTCGATTCTTCGATCCATGTACTGTGAAACTGTTCCTGCAAGGGTACATTATTCTAAATCTGAAGTTATGGATTGGGAGAAAAGGTAAAAGTGTTAACTCCTACTCTTGAATTATCTGGAATTCAGGTGATTTTAACGATCTAGAATTAGCAATACCAAAATTTGGGTAATGATTCATGCGGAAAATATTTCTTGTATTATAATACATTTGTTATCGATATAAACGCGAATCATGTACCACTGAAAAGACGTATTGCTTTTGTTAACTATTCGTTATTTAGTTTACTCACAAAAATGGTAATAAGTTGTGTAAATAAGAATGAATGAATGCAATTTGTTTATTGTTTCCAGTTATTCATAACAAAAATAATCAGATAAGTATACATATTACATAATACAAAGACAGTTAAGAAAGTAGTAAATGGAACAAAATATTTACACAATGAAACTGAAGGAAACTAGTCTACATGGGCATGACGCCTGTGCGTAGGCCATAGCGTTAGTTTTCTTAGAACTTAGGCTTAAGCGGCCGGTGTCATAACTAGAATCTACAGTTTCCGGTGACAACCGCGTCAAGGTACTATCTACAATATCATATCTTCAATATCATATCAAATCTACAAAATCAACTATCTACAATCATAGCGTTAGTTGATCAGTCAGCGTGTTTTTATACTGGATTTAATTAATTTTTTGTCATAATGAATCGAGAAGAAAAGGGAAATATTTTTCAAATGCTAAGATTGTAATGATTAATAATTGAGTTAAAATATGAATGATAAACAGTGTATGCAATAAGGTTTGAGCTTGATATTCTGAACAAAGTTTCTATAATATGTTGTGAAAATGCAGACAATTTGGTAAAAACAAACAATCAAGGTGTCACATGGTTTAGGGTAGGATCGAAGGTCAAGTCCGTCGGTAATAACGTTCTCCGCATCAGGTATGCCTAAGTCAAGTAGCCAATTGTTGACACGTTTCTTAAAGACAGGAAGTGATGGTGAATAAAATATTCAGAGTTTTGGAAGTAAATAGTCAAATTCCTGTACAAAATATTACTTATGTAGAAAGAATTTGTACAAGAAAAAGATCTGTACAATTGCAGAGAAAGGAGGGAGGGAAAGAGAGACTGACATGGCTTCCACAATTGCTGGGTATGTGGCAGTGGTGGGGGTTGTACATCCGTAGAGCAACACTCAGGTATTGATGCAGTTTTTTTCAGTTAGTATATATATGAAGTTTGCTGATGGGGAAGGGGTTGAAGGGAAGTCCTATCTCTCCAACATACTCATTCCCGGCCTAGTGCCCTTTAACCTAACCTACAATTTTAAAGTCACAGTTCTCCTTTTGCTCTTCTTGTTTTCTATTTGTGTCGAATGGAAGATTCCTGCCTTCCTGTCCTCTTCCATCATGAATCTTCCTAAGTGCTGGCTTAAACAATTAAAAAACACTCCTTCCATCTAGTCAAATTTTCCAGCCATATTTCCTTTCTGTCTATTTGTCTGGCCCTAGAAATTGTTCCCTTAAGCCTAACCTCTAAACCTGCCATATCTGCTATGCCTTCCTACATGCACAACAAAATCCTGGAAATATCTAATGGTCACTTCCTTCACATCCTTAGAACGTAATAAAACTGTTACTAGCCTACTTGCCTGCTATGAACTGGTAATATCCACCAATCCCCATCTTCTCAATGAACTTACCAATACTATTATCCCTGCCAACAACCTGCTAACCAAAGTCAACCAAACCAAAATAAAAAAACTTTCCAAACTCTATTTACAAACCCTTCAAAAAACTGTGTACCAACTCCTCTACCAACTATATTAACCCTTCCCCCAATTGTGAAACCTACGAAAACAGTCAATCCTTCCAACCATTCCATGTATAACCTTTCAAACTATACCCTCTCCGAACCCGAACTGAGCATTTTGTCCAAAGGCCTTACTTTCACTCCTACTTTTCACCTAGACCAGTTCTCCTTAGTTTCTGATGTTATTTCCTTTGGCAGAAGTTGAAAATGTTTTTTGAAAACAACACCTTCAACCCTAGTCCTACAAACCTGCCTAGCGTGATTCAAACCTCCTTCCAGCTTTGACCCATCACCAATACCTCCTAACCATCATATTGAATTTCACCTTAACTTCATCCTCCAAAAAGTAATAAATTTTAAAAAGTAAAAAAAATAATAAATACTAAAAAAATATTTCTTAAATTATTTCCCCCATGAGTATATATAATTTGTATTACATTAGCGTGTAGATTAGGTTATTACAAAAATAATTTTAAAAAATAATAAAAATTTGTTCATAAATAAATTTTATATTAATTTTTTACTAAAATGCTGCAAATTTCGTAATTTGGCTCTGGGATCCTGGGAGATACCCTGTGTCAGAAGGCCGAATTTTTTGAGACATACTACTGAAGAAATTCCTGGGAGTGAAAGGGTTAACATACAAAATTTTACTGGGATATGATCTTTAACTATGTAAGATTCAATATGTTTTCATATTTATAGTTCTCAGGTAGTGTTAAGTAAACCAAACCCTTCTGCAGTTCAAGGGAAAATCCCTCCGGTCTGAGGGAGGTAAATATGTAGTTTACCGAAATCGATCACCATAGTATTTGTACATTTTGTACTTATATTGCAATAAATTTGTGTTCACTTGTATTTCTACCAACACATGATAACATAATTAATTAAGAAAATGTCAGCATTTATAAGCACAAAATGAATATCAGTTAATATTGCCAATGTGTGCGTAGTTTTGAAGAAAATATGGTGACATTGCCTCCTCATCCCAACATCGTTGCCGTACACTGTGTCTTTGCAGACTGGATTCCATCCATCCCTGGAGCCTTGGCTGACTACCCCGATGCTCTTCCGTCACGCATCAACCCTCAAGGCTCTGGCAGGAACATGAGTTTATTCCTTCTTATGAAGAGGTTTGTCGTTCAAATATGAAATTCTCTCTATATTTTCTAATCATTTACATAATAACATGTTTCAATGTTCAGTCATTAAGAGATTTTTGAATAAATACCTATTTTGAATAAAGATTTTAATTTTGCAGGCTGCACGCTCTTCAATCTTGTGTAAGCTGTAAAATTAAATTTATTATACCATACCTGATTTATTATATGCAGTCAATTAGAAATTATATAGGTTGTTCAGTAAAAATGTCTACAACATGATATGGATGAGCTTCCAGAAATTCTTATAGCTCATCCATAACAATAATTATTAGCATTGTTTTAATTCACTAAAGTATTTTAAAATCAATGCTAATGCATAGTATTAGAGTCTAGTATTCAAAAAACGATTATTTGGAAATGAATTATTAAATAACAAAAGATGTTTTGTTCATCCAGCCCCGTATTATCGTACAGGCTAATACACGCGAGCCAGGGCCAAAGTAACAAAACTCGTAGCCTACTGTAGCAGTGCTCTAAACTCAGCTACTTGGGGACAAAGTGTTTGGGAGATTGTAGGCGATAGGTTCCATGCTCGGTTCTCTTAATACCGACACGGCGTCCGCTCAATAGTTGTCATCAATATAGACACTACTAAAGAAGTCTGGAGTGTCCATGTTGAATGGCAGTCAAGGTTCGGGTGTTGTGTAGGGAAGAGAACTAAGTGTCAAAAAACTTGTCAGTTAGCTGAAAATCAGACCAACACTATGTAGTTCGGATTCCACGTAAAGCTGTAGGTCCCATAGTTGCCCTGCCTATTGGGCTATTAATAAATAGTCCTTTCTGAGCTAAGTCGAACTCAGATAGTAACAATGACTACACTCCTTTCATCTACACTCATCACACACATTCACACCTCATATTCGCCCATATCTCTACGATCGGCGCCTTAGAGATGAATAAGAATGAATAATAATGATTATTGAATATAGTTACTTGATATAACTATATTTATAAAAACGATATAAATGCAAATTTTCTTGAATAGAAATTGCTGTGTTAGTATTTAGATTTGGTAATCTATTTTCTATATTTGAATTAAATTAATAATAATTTAAACACATCATTGGTTGAAATTTAGGAATAGAATGTGGTAAGTTATAAATCCATCAGTGAAAGAATTTGGTTTTTTTACCAATGACAAACTCAAACCTGTGCTTCCTCACATTCAGGACTTCAACTGTTTCTTTAGTCTTCTCCATCCTCTTCCTAGAAGGTTATTATTGATGAAACTTCACACTTGTTACATAATTAGGTTGACCGAAGTGACTGAAAAACTTACTAAATGACTGAGAGCAGAACCTACTACCTACAATCGCAACACCGTTTTTATTTATCCCCCAAGTAGTACACCTTACTTACTTACTCCTGTGGCCAAACAAATCCCAAGTGATTTTTAGCCTCACCAACGATTTGCCTCCAATGTCATCTGCCTTGGTGTATTCATGTTCAAACTGCAAGTCAAGTAAATAGAATAATCTGTCAGTTCAAGAGTTACAATTGAACCTAAGCTAACCTAACCCACTCATACACGTACAGTGGTAACATCCCTCCCACTTACCCATACACGTACAGTGGTAACATCCCTTCCACTCACCCATACACGTACAATGGTAACATCCCTCCCACTCACCCATACACGTACAGTAGTAACATCCCTCCCACCCACCCATACACATACAGTGGTAACAGTATTCATACACTGTTTATTAAAGTAACATCATAGGACTTTTGACTGTACAACTGCCAGTTTACAAGTGGACTGAACACTCCATGGTGGGGGTAACCAGTTATTGATAGTAATACAACAACACAACAACACTATAACAATGCACCTCACACTTTTGGAAGAGCCGCTGTTGAGCACTCACTCAAAACATGCCCTTCCAACACCAAACTGTTCCAAGCTCTCTGTTCTTAGTTCAACTAAAACGGTTCATTTTTCTAATGTCTCAAGGTTCCTCAATCGGACCTACTTTATTTTTACTCGGTATAAATAATGTACCAAACACAAACATTTTACTAACTGAAAATTCTCTTGAAAGTTGAACTTGCAATATTGAGGATATTGTATCTCCAACTGGTTAACTCGCAATCAGTCACGCCGTTAGGTAAGCCCTAACAAAAAGTTCTTGTAAAGGAATTTTTAAAATTTGCTTGACTATAGGTAAACTGAGCTAGATATGTGTCATTGACCGTATGAGTCATATATTTTCGTAGTAAATCGGATGACTAAGTGTTCTTGAGGGGGGTGGGGTGGGGTAAAGTGACGCTCCACCGTTCCGTTAGAGTGTTCCTATCAGTGCGACCGGTTGTTAGTGTGATTGTTAGTGGACCCATAACGGCACGACTATTCACGTTTGTTTAAAATGCCTATTTTTATATTTTACAATCTTTTTAAAAATATATTTTTTTACAGCTAAGAATTTTAAGATTTCTAATACTTATTTTATAACTATTTGTAATTAATTAGTAAAACAGTTTTATATGAAAATGTATGTGTTATTTAACAAGTTTACTCATGTTAGGGAACCCCTATATGCGCGACTATTTACGTTACAAATTTGGGCACGACCGATTGTGGGTTAAATGGTATGAACAGCTAGAAAAAAATTGTATCATTAAGCCAGGAAGAAACTAATACTTTACATTTTAAAGCCAGATCTGTGTTCAATAAAGAACTCAATACTCTCAACTTAAATACTGTCGATTCTCACAAGTTTTTGGGGATTAGGCCTACTGATGGTATAAATTTAAGTAACAAAAAATATTTAAGATACTAAAAAGAAATTTAATGTAAATAAAATATCTTTTAACAAAAAACAATAAAACTAAGAAAAAATCATAAAAATTTTAAAGAAAAATAAACACTCAATTCTGAGGAAAAGCAAAAGAACAAATGAAAAATGAACACGAGAGGAAATGACTTATCTTCATCTTTCACTCAGTTCGCCCACCATTCATGCAGCCCAGTACCACCATCAGCCCTGCAACCCCTGCACCAGTCAGCTCTTGACCTCCCTCCTGAAGTGGGCACGCTCATTGATAGCTTTGATTCTGTCTGACAGAGAATTCCATAGTCTGCAGGCGGTAACTGTAAAGACTGTTGTTCTATGTAGTGGTATTGACAATAATAATTCACCCCCTATTGTAGTATAGTTATTGATTTGGGACAAAAAGGTGAATTTTTCCAACAAGTAAGTAGAGGATGACGATTGAATCACAGCGTGCACTAGATATATATAATTTCGCAGTTCTGTAAGTTTCAGAAGTGCTAATTGTTCAAAATAAGGGGTAACTTGATCATTAAGCCTTAGATTAAAAATGAATCTGATGCAATAGTTTTGTGCATGCTGTAATCTGTCAGTGAGCTCAACAGTCATGTCATTAGTTACAATGTCACAGTAGTTAGGGTGGGGTAGCACCAGTCTTTACCAGCATTAATTTAGTATTAAAGGCAGAAATAAAGCAAATAGCTTCAAACTATGAATACTGGCAAATACCCTGTTGCAAGTAGTAGTAACTGTCTGATGCCAAGTCAAGTATTTGTAGATTGTAAGGCCTAGAGTTTTAATTTTGTCACAGTACTCTAGATTTTGGTTATTCAGTTTTAGTTTAGGACGTGTGTAGGTCTATTTGTGATAGTAAACAAGGGTTTCCAATGATGATAGTCTGAGTTTTTGATTTGTTCAACTGCAAGCCATGCTGTTTTGCCCAGTGGCAGATGGATTTGATATCAGAGTTTGTCAAGGCTACTCAGTTCTCCATATCACTGATTTGAAAGTGGGAATAAATTTGCAAATCGTCAGCGTAAAGATGGAACTTGGAATGTATAATATTGTTCGTCACACTGTTGATGTAAAGAGAAAAGAGTAAAGGTCCTAGAACTAATCCGTGAGGACACCTCTGGTAACAGGCTTCCAACAAGACTCATTGTCCTCAGTTTTCACAAGTTGTCGTCGGTTAGTGAGGTAGGCTTTGACCCAGTTAACACACCCATCGGAGAAACCATCAAGCTTTAACTTGATGAAAAGCAAGGGATGATAAACACAGTCAAAGGCTATAGAGAAATAAAAAAGAGTTAGAATTGTGACTTGCCTCCACTGACAGTCAGATGTCATCTGTAATTTTAAGAGGAGCTGAGCCAGTACTGTGGTTAGATCTAAATCCAGACTGCAAGTTAGATAAAACGTTATTTATCTTTAAGAAAGAAGAAAATTGATCATGCACGACCCGTTCAAGGCATTTGGATTATGCTGAGAGAATACTGATAGGGCGAAAATCAGATGGGGAACCAGGGGTAGGACACTTGGGAAGAGGACGAACTAATGCAGCTTTCCAAATATCGAGAAAAATTGAACTCGATAGTGATGTATTAAATATAGGAGTAATAATAGGTAAGGTTATGGGTTAAGTATCTAATGAAACAGATGAGAATATCAATTCTTGACGGTATGTATTTTTCGTGATGGTGTTCATTACTGATTTATTTTAAATACCTACACATCACATGGCCAAGATGATGAAGAGATTCGTGACACACGATTACAAAATTACAACTTAATATCCTCGTTCAGCAGAGAAAATATCTTGAAAGGAGGAGTAGCGATTTTCAAACACAGTGACTTAGAAATTGAGATTGACGACCTAGATGTGTCAAAATTTAGCGTGCCATTGGTGTGTGAAATTTCAGGAGTTAAAATTAAAATTGGAAAGAAAAAATATCTCTATGTCTTGGGGATATACATGTTACCTAACCTGACCATAGAATTAATGACTCAAGCTTTTCAAGTATTAACAAATGCTCTTTTAACCTTTCCTCATGAACAAAACATAACAATTTTAATAGGTGACACCAATATTGATGACTTGATTTTAACTTCGGATAGAACAAGGTTCACTGAGTTTTTAACATCTTATGACATTAAGCGATTGCTACTACCTCCGACAAGAATAACAAAAGATACCTCAACCTCTATTGATGCTGTCTGCATAAACTCTAACAATCTTGAAGATATTGAGGTTGAAGTCCTAAAGACAGGCATATCAGACCACACTGGTCAGCTTTGTCAGCTAAAGCTTACGGAGAAGGTTAAGTTAAAGTTAAAAACAACTTCTGTAAGACGACACCTTAACAAAAACAACTTAGCGGAGTTTAAAACACTTCTTGCTGCAGAGTCATGGGAGTGTGTGCTTGCATGTGAGGAAGTGGAGGAAGCATATAATCATTTTATACTTAAAGTAACAGCAGCTCTGGACCTTACCTGCCCAAACAAAAAATCACGAAACAATAAAAACCGCAAGAAAGCAGTCTTCTGCGATAAAGAGGCAAGAAATCTTAAAATTAGTTTCCTAGAAGCCGAAGAGAAGTATAAAATCAGTGGGCAGGAGGAAGACAAGCAACAAGCAGCCATTCAAAAGAAAACATATGACTTAAAACTAAAATCATTGAGAAAAAGGCATAACACTGAATATATCAATAATTCGGAAAACAAACCCAAGGCAATATGGGACACAATAAATTCTGAAAGGCGAAGAACTAAGCAACAGGATTCTGGCATGCATAACCTCAAGATAGACGGTCAAATAGTAACAGACCCTACTGCGGTAGCCAACCATTTTAACGAATATTTTTCCACTGCTGCTGAAAACATGCTTAGTAAAAAAAGTCAAACCACAGTGAACTCAGCTCAAACCTTATCAGACATCCAAGTCCCATTAACTTGTTTTTCCATGACCTCTACAAATGAGATTCGTAAAATTATAAATAGCTTAAAACCAAAATCATCTGCGGGTCTGGACGAAATGTCATCAAATATTGTAAAATACTGTTGTGAGGAATTTATTGTCCCCTTGCAACATATCATCAACCTTTCTTTTCAAAGTGGTGAATTCCCCACAAAATTAAAAATATCTAAAATACATCCACTGCACAAGAAGGGAAGCAAAAATGAAGTCGAAAATTTTAGACCCATCTCCCTCATTTCAACTTTTTCGAAGATTCTAGAAAAACTTGCTCTTTTCCGATTATTTAACCATCTGGATAACAACCATCTACTCACAAACCATCAGCATGGATTTCTACAAAAAAGATCCACCGTGACAGCAATTGTGGACTTGGTTGAACACATTACCGATAATCTTGAGGGCAAAGAGAGCACTGTCAGCATTTTTCTTGATTTGAGTAAAGCTTTTGACAGCCTGAGTCATGGACTGATCCTAGACAAACTCCATAACCTTGGAATTCAGAACACTGCTTTAAAATGGTTCTCCAACTACATTCAAGGCAGAAATCAGCTGGTTGAGATAAGCCAGAGTATAAATGGACAAAAAACAAAGATAAGATCAGGCCTTCAACCTATAAGAAGAGGTGTTCCACAAGGATCAGTTCTTGGACCAGTTCTTTTCATTTTATTCACAAATGACCTACCATCTTACCTGGACCCCTACAGTTACACAATAATGTACGCAGATGACTCAGTTCTTTTAACTTCAAGCAAATCATTCGAAACTCTGGAAATCAACTCGTTTATTGCCTTAAATCTAGCTACTCAATACTGTGAAAATAATGATCTAGTTTTTAATCAGACAAAAACAAAGCACTTGATCTTTGGAAACAGACAGTACAATACAAGTATTTTTCCTCAATTACAATTAGCTTCTTCAACAAAGTACCTTGGCGTCACCATTGATGACAAACTATCGTGGAAGAGTCACATAGATGTCCTTTGTTCCAAACTCAGCAGTACTTTATTTGCTCTTAGAAGAATAAAAGCTGTCTGTACCCCTGAAGCAGTGACTATTGCTTACCATTCCTTATTTGAAAGCCACATCCGATATGCCATTGTAGCATGGGGCGGCTCCTCACATAGCAACCTGGAGCGTGTGTTAATTGTCCAGAAAAAGGCACTAAGGATTATGACTGGAGTAGACTGGTGTACAAGCTGTAAACCAATTTTTAGAGAACTCCGCCTCTTAACAGTCACCAACCTCTACATTCTGGAAACAATCCTTTTCACAATCAACAAGAATTTAACAAGAAACATGGACCTACATGGATACTCAACCAGGAATGGCAACAATTTCAGTCTACCCTTACACCGATTGTCCCTCTTTGAAAAGAAACCTTCCTATGCAGGCGCCAAGCTGTTTAACAACCTGCCACCAGAACTCAAAACTCAAGCTGACCTCGAAGGTGTAAAGAAACACCTGACAAAGTGGCTCCAAGAAAGACCTTTTTACACCATTCAAGAATTTTTGGACTGGCAAAACCTTTAGGATTGACATTGTAACCTGATGTTAAATTTCTGACGCCTTTTCATGTCTCTAAGATGTTGAAATAAAGTTTTCTCTCTCTCTCTCTCTCTCTCTCTCTCTCTCATCACATAGTTTTTTTTTTTTAAATGTTATATTTCGGCTGTACAGTCTGAAGCCATTTTCAAACATTTAACAACATAAATAGTTTTATTTTATGTTGTTTTTATAAAAAAAATTTATGTTGTTATCAAACAACATAAATTTTTTATTAAAAACTATTTATATTGTTAAATGTTTGAAAATGGCTTCAGACTGTATAGCCGAAATATAACATTAAAAAAAAACTATGTGATGTGTAGCTATTTAAAATAAATCAGTGATGGGAATATCGTCAGCTCCAACTGCATTACTAGTTGTCTTCATAATAGCTCTCAACACGTCAGCCTCAGTCACAACAGTGAAAAAGAACTGACATGCCGGGGCAATAATAGGCCCAGACTCAAGTTCAGTGACATGGTCACGAGCGCCAGAAAAATCAATAGGAATATTTGTGAAAAAGTCATTAATGGAGTTTAAATAAAAAGAAATAGGAGAGGTTGATTTATGTTTACCTCTTCCTAGGTCTTTAATTTTGGACCATAAGGTTTTCATGGATTGATTACAAGACAAGAAATTGTAGCAGAATCTTAATGCATCTGTAAAAGTAGCAGAATCTTAATGCAATGGCAAGAAGATCCTTAGCGTTTCTAATTTGTTGTTGGGTATGGTTTCGGAGTCTTTTGTAATGTTCCCAATCAGGTATTGATTCTGAACGCTTGGCTTTATGAAATGCAGAGTCACACTGTTTTTGAAGAATTCGAATATGGTTAGAAAGCCAAGGGGCAGGTCCTTTAGTCACTCGTTTTGTGACCAAGAGAGCATAAGTATCAAAAAGTTGAATCAGAAGTTTATTGAATTTAAAAACCACTGAGGTAACATTTACATCTGTTAGTACCTCATTCCATGGAAAGAGGGATGCAACAAGGAGAAGGTTATCTATATCGATGGATTTGTAATTCCTATATTGATTACCCTTCATTATAAAGTTACTTAAAAATATTATATATTTTATTTAATTTTATAGTCTCAAAGTTTTGACAAATAAACTGGACACAAAGGAAACAAAAGAAAATAATAAAATTAATGTACATTAATCATACATTTTCTTGTCACTGGAACTGTCTTAATGCAATGGCAAGAAGAGCAGATGAAAATAAAAATGATTTACTAAAATGAATAATACAAAAATAGTAGTAAAATAATGTGCAGTTATTGCAATGTTTTTGAGAAAGACAACACATAGTGATATACAGTAGAACCTCGTTGTGTAACGAACCTCAATTTAATTAATTCTTTAATGTAACGAATATTTCAAATTCCACCTAAACTAGCTATAGCTATAGAACTATAGTACTTAAGAGTAAATATACCTCTATAATACGAATAAATCATGCCCAGTAACTCAATATAACGAATTTTCTATCTTCCTAAATGTAGGATAGTTTACCTCTGTATAGCACATTTTTTAACCATCAATCTCTACATTGTGAATTTAACCTTTATATAAAGAAATGTACCTCTTACAGACTTGGTATAACAAACAAATATTTTTATGAAAACTTTTAAGTGAATTTCGCCTCAGCTTGCAGTAGCTGTGAGAAACGTCTAGCTCCCCTTATCCCAGCGCTTCCTTCCATTCCATCATTTTTAGTGTCATTTCCTGTACGTACTGGATACTGTTTTAGTGCGCTACTGTGTGTTGTAAAGGCCCCTATAAACTACACAACCAACGAACAGTCTATCACACTGATTTAGCAAAATTCCGAGATCTGTACAATGATCGCATAGTTTGGAGGGTATTTTAGAGCTATTACAGACGTTTGTTCAATGATCGCACGTCGAATGAACTTGTTTCTGCGATTTCGACATGAGTAGTAGGGATTTGCCGTTCCTGGCCCAGAGGTTGAATTTCGGTACCAGTGGACCAGAGATTGAATTTCGATATATATATATATATATATATATATATGGTTAGATGTGTTTAGATTGATAATTTGACAGTTTGCTCGGATGGTTGATAATTTTGTGTTTGCCGTTCCTGGCCCAGAATTTTGATGGGGAAAAATATGAGTGTTGAATGTTCTAGTTTTACGCGTGGGGTTGAGTTTTGTCTACCGTAATTTCTGTAGGTGTAGATAAACAATGTTATTTACAAATGGGTTCAAGATCAGGCGATTGTCTTGATCCACGATTGTAACAGTGATTTGCTGTATTTTTCGCAGGGCACTATCTAACGGAGCATAATATCTCTGGAGCGGTGTTTCTGATATTTTGTAGCCCCGCGGTACGGCTGGGAAAAATGTGTATAGCAGTCGATGTTCTTTGTGCTTGTGCAAGTGTTCGTCGTGATTGGAGTAACTGTTTTCAACCAAATTGCAATGTATCTCGACTGTATCCACAGCTCTGAGATTCGGTGGTTTCGTGGCTTTTATGATATGGTCGGCCATGTAGTAAAAACGTTCGTTACTGTAGTCTTCTTTTTCCTCAGACTGCATTTCGAACCCCAGCAGGTTTCGTATTGTGGAGTCGAAACTGAACTTGAGCGGTGAGACTATCGATACCCTGTCATCCATTTTCGCTATGCTGAACCTCGCAGAATCAACCACGTTCAGTGTTTTGAGGAACTCACTGCACTTGACCTGTAGGGTGTCTAGCGTCAAGTGGCCTTTCTGAAAGAGAAGCGCTCTCGGACCAATGCTCTGTTGTTCGGCGTTAGGACCTACCCAAAAGTACATCGTTCCATCTGTCGGATGATTAGCGATATTGTTTTCCGAATAAAACCCGTACAGAGCCAGTTCGTAGTCATCTTCATCGCGCAAATATATTGGATGCTCCAAGTGAAGTGTGATCACCGAACCCGCTCCAACCAGTTTGAACAGCATTATGATTTTTAAAACTCTTTGTCTCCCATACACACATAGGTGTCTCTTAAAAGTTACTCTCGATCGATGCGAAAAAAATTGTTTTTTTAAATAGCCGTGTTTGCCACATGTTATTCAGGTGTGGAGGCCCAAATCACGCCATTCTCGAGAGCTTCAAGTTTCTCCTCAATCTTTTCGAGCCTTTCGTTTGTTTTTCTCTTCAAGTTTCGGACGGCATCGAATAGTTCATTGAGCTCTAGTCGAAGTTTGATTTCGACTTTATCGAAAGCTTGCAACGATTCATGAGAAAACTCTCTTTTCATCTCATTGATTTTAGAATCGACGTATTGTGCACTATTACCACCAGCAACAAAAGTGATGTTCGTATCACCAAATTTGTTGATGTGAAAAGTACTGCCACGATAACTCTCCATAGTTATAGTCTCTTACCACCAAGACTTCCAAGTGTATTTGTTATCTCGTAGACACCGCACGATATCATTCCAATCTTCACTTTTGTCGTTACGTCGTAACACCTCAATACATAGGTGGCCGCATATCGGAGGATCATCAAAATCTTGGACTCTGTCGATGTTGTATTTGAGATTGTCTGCACCCAAATAACGTACCAACTCTAGTGGTGGTCTTGCATCACCGAACGAGTTGAAGTATAATTTATGTTCTCCCCGTTTTACGTAACACGTCCAGTGGGTGCCATTAGATGATATATCTCCATGATTGATGACCCCACATTCGATGGGACTAGGTATTGACGGTAGCATTTGACGCATAAACACGCCTCGAAAATTTTCTATCTTTAGCGTTTTGATGTAATTTTCAATTTCAGCGAGCGAAAGGGGTGTGATCTTTTTTTATTACCAAGCAGTTCGTCTAACTTGGAGTTGATGCGCCGTTTAAGACCTGAACCTTTAGGACCGATAATACTGTCAAGTTCACTGTCAATTAGTTGTTTCAACCACGGTACGAACTTATTCTTGAGTAGTGGTGCTATTGTGTGCCTCACAACTGGTGAAATGAAACGTTTGCCACCAGGTACATCTGTTTCAACAAAATCTAGCATCTCTTTCAAGAGACCTCCTTTTTTGTTCATTGAAAGCTGTCCGTATGAAAGCTCCATCCGTAATCCTTTGTTATCTTTTTTCGCTTTGACTATACGTTGGTGCTGTCTTGGTGTGAGCAAGATATCATCGCCACCACACATAGTCACTTGGTCTTTCGATAGACCAATACTCGCACTCTGCCGCCTTCGGTAAGCGGTGCGGAGCTTACGTTTCTGTCCATCCGACAGCCTGATTTTATGATGATGATGTAACGCAACCATAATCATACACTTATAACTAAGTCATGGATATTTACTGTCCAAAGTGTAAAATAAAAACGAGCTCAATAAATGTTGAGACTTTGAAAACGGTAAACGAAAAGTGGCGACACAAGGCACAATGCGTAGTTTGTGGAAAAGAAAAGAGTACATTTATTAAAGCTCCGGATTTTGCTAACCAAATGAAACCTTCGTTGATCGAAGCGAAAGAATTGCATCGACCGGTGATAAAGAAATTTCCGAAACGAAGAATCATAACGCTTGGAATCGATGATTTGTGGGCTGCCGATTTGGTCATCATGGATAGGTATAGAGGTGAAAACGACGGTTACAAGTACATTCTAAATGTCATAGACACGTTCTCAAAATATGCTTGGTCAGAACCATTAGTCAGAAAAAGTGGATCTGATGTAGCTGAGGCATTTAGAGTTATATTAGAAAGAGCTTGGCAATGCGGGCACGAGTCACCCAATCTACTTCATACAGACAAAGGGCGTGAATTCGTAAACAGTGACTTCAGGCGTTTGTTGAAGGAACATGAGATCAAGATGTATCATACTGAGAATGAGGAAAAGAGTGCGATAGTAGAAAGATTCAACCGTACTCTAAATGAGAAAATGAAAGTACAATTTGAAGTGCGTAAGTCATTTCGCTGGATTGACATTCTCCAGTCTTTACTGAAAGACTACAACAGCAGTTTTCATAGAACGATTGGTATGATGCCAGTTGAGGTTAATGTGGAATGTGAACCTGAGCTTAGACGCAAATATGCAAGCAGGGATGAAACAACATCAGCAGTGCGAAAACCTACACTCAAGATTGGTGATAGAGTTAGGATTACGAAAAATAAGGGTCACTATGCAAACAAGTACGGGCGCAACTGGACTCGAGAAGTATTTACCGTTTATCAAGTTAATAATACAAATCCAGTCACATATAATATCAAAGATTCTGATGGAGAACATATTATCGGATCGTTTTATCAAAAAGAGCTCCAAAAGTCAGTAAAACAAACTGTTCATTTTTTTGTTCATTTAAAAATGAACAAAAAATAAAGTTTTTTTTATTTATTTATTTTATTATTTTTTTTTTTTTTATTTACCTAGCAAAATGTGATTGTATTTCGAGTAATGTCATACGTGAAGTTTGTTTCTGCGACAACAACAACGTAAGCTGTGGTACCACTGTTCGCTGCTGGAGGTGCGACTGGATTTATAAAGTCTAACTCAACTTGTATATCGCTTCTAGATCTGTCGGTCGACTGTGGATGTAGATGAGTATCTACGACCATTATTGGAAAGTTGCTTTGGAAATTCTCAGGAGTTAACATAACATCAGAATCCCCAAAGTTCACCATTCGAAAACGTACATACTGATCGTAAAGAAGTCGCCACTTTGAATCTGACATATTCAAGTTTTGCAATTCTTGTGGGTAGCGATCACCGTTTATTTTGACGGTTACGTTCTTTATGGTACAACTGTCGAAAACTGATAGATTTGCCTTTTGATCGTTCGAGCGATTAGTTTGCAAACCAATTATGACGAAACGTGGATCGTTCACACTCCGATAAACGTTGGTGATGTCAAAGTTGAATGAAGATCCAAACACGCCTTTCTTCTCGATACACTGCCATTGGTAGTATCTGAACGATAGTCTGTCTTTGTCGCTCAATTCTTTCAATCCCGCAATAAGTTGTATACGACTGGTAGATGAGTATTCTACCAACGGTACGCGTAGAACAAACGATGTAATTTTTACCTTTCCATCTTCAGGCTCAACGTCGGTTGCTTCTGAACCTTTCCAATGATACAGAGCGTCGTTGTCTTCGGAACGCGTGAATGTGATTTCAAATCCACCTTTATACATCGGATACTGAAGGTGGTCGAAAAAAGCCGAGACCAAGATGACCGAGCGTACCTAGTGCTTCAAATTTGCCCCCTCCACTGTACTGGGATACGAAACCGCAGTTTGAAAGTGTGGACGTATTTGTGTACATCAACATACCCTTGATGTAGCCTGTTACACCCGGATTGTCTACGCTATCAATGATCGTGTTGTGTTTCTTTAGCTCAATTCGTGAGAACAGGAAAGCTGGGAAGTTGTTAACAAGTTTTATAGTAGAATTCTTTGGGTATGCCGACCCGTCTGATTTTTTCACGACTTCACCTTGAATGTGAAACATTATGCGAGAATCGTAAAACGCATCACCATGGTCCAATCTGAACACAGTGTAGTTGTTCGGTGTGTTGAAATTGAGATCAGACACTGCGTTAACAGTCCTGTACTCACTCCTCACAACACCGCCCATAAACTTGGTATAGATCGCTTCCATTGTGAAATATATCACCACTTATAGTATTCACATAGGGTACATAGAACCGGACGTACCCCAAACCCATGCCGAGTTTACGTTTCAGCCACATTCCACCGGTTTGTAGCAAGAGCAACTGCACGTTCATTCAAATCAGCATCAGGTGCCATGACTCTACGCCACGCCTTCTTCTGCAACTCACGATCGGCCACCCATCTGTCTTCTGTATTTTTGTGTTTGCTGTACCAAATGTCATGTTCTTTGCACGCCTCGTCAAGTGGGTTGATTCCTTTATCTCCTCTAGCCAATCGTTCGTCTAGTTTTGTACCGGGTCCACAAAAATTGTACGTATCAAATTGCAAATTGCGTGGAGCATGAAGCTCGAACGGTAGATTGTTGATGATATCGTTCAAAAGCCCAGACCCTTCGATCACACTCTCCGGTAATGCTGAAAGACAACGTACTAGATATTTTGTTCCTCGTGGAGTCTGCACTAACTCTTCCATTCTGTCGTATATGAATTTGACGAGAGATAGTTTCTCGTTATGAAAATTGTTGTTGCCGGCCATTTCTTGAGCGTAAATGTAATTCAATCGTTTTACCAGTTCATTGAGATTGCTGATGTATTTGTATTTCTACCGGCCTACTGCTGTAGACTGCCAACCCAGACCCAGTCATTTCATCATTATTGTCAGTCTTTATATTTTCTTCCCAAATTCGTTTGATCATGCGTTTCCATTTACGACCCTGACTCGCTTTCGGTCGATTTGAAAGAGGATCGTTTTTTCTGAAATATGGAATTTGTTCTGAGCAATATATCTTTGTATGCATTCCAATCGTCAGGCGTATAGTTGTCATCACTAATGTAATCGTTTTTTCGTCAAAAGACGCCAAAGACCAACCGTGCCTTTGTAAGTTTTTTGATCTTTTATTAGTACGATATCGTCGTAATTAAACGTGATCGGCTCGGATCCAATTTTAGCTTGATTAGCATTGTCATCGTACCAAATACCGAACTGAGCATCTCGGGCTTTAGGTAAATAACTTGATGCAGTCAATCCCAGTGTAATTTTCTTTGTATCCATCAGTTGTTTAAACGATTGATTCAATTCTTGTGAAGGAGTATCTATGTCAGAACGCTCCAGACAACGGGCTTCGTCCGTCTGGTGTACCAGATCTCGTTAATGGTATTCGCATGAGTTGTCGCATACGTAGTCTTTTACGTTCTTCCATTTCTTTAGCCTCGTTGACTGCATCTTTCTCTTTTTGTTTTATGATTGCATTCGTTATGGGCTCATACTTTTTCTGCCTTTCGCGCATCTCCTGCATTTCTTGCACGTATACACTGGAAAATTCATTCTTCAAATTATCGTTCAGTTCCTCCAACTGTCTGGCTTTTACCACCGTTAGAGGCTCAGGACTCCTTAGGAAGCGGAGTCAAAATGTTGGGTGGTTTTTCTGAAGGGTGGTGCTCTATTGATGGTCGAGAGCCAGATGACCGCTCCTCTTTCTCAGCGGCTCTGAATTTGCGTATAAGTTCTCGCTGTAGCTCTTCAAGACGTTTTGCTTCCAATACATTAGCCATAGTGCTATACTTATTTAAATACAGTCTGTTAGATTTTTATCTTGCAACTGGCTTGGGTATAAGTTTTTCATTTAACATACATTTGTACTTTCCCGAGTGTACTTTTTTGCTCATGTCAATAGATAGAAAGCCGTGTGGTTGACTCCAACATTTCTTGCACATAGATTCAAATTGGATGTACGACATATCTGAGCCAACAAAGTCTTCATATATTCGCTTGCTGTAGTGCTTATTCTGATTGAACACGCAAAGTAGATTGACATTGTTACGGATTACTTGCATATCCACACGCCCATAGCTCTGGCTGAGATACACACAGGATATGAGTTTATGTCGACCTCGAATAAAGTATTCTTTTATTGGGGTTTGTTTTTCAAGAAGGCAGTCGTCGAAAACCACCAACGAATTTGGTTCACATTCATCAACTGAGATTAGGTCTTCGCAGCTTGTATAAAAAAACGCTATCTGTTTCCCTAACTTCACCCCAACTTGGGCGTACATGTCACGAAGGTTAGAGTACGCAGTCTGATCGATTGATCTACTGAACACGTACAAGTTCTTAAATGTCAACCCTTGGCCGTCGTAAATAAAGTTCAGCAAAAGGTTCGTTTTCCCACTACCGGACGGGCCAACAATTAAACAGCGTAGTGGTCTCGGTATCAGGTCGTTGTCAAAGTAGTCATTAACATACACTTTGATATCCATTCCAGATGGGTACTTATAAGTGGGGTATTTTATAATGTCCCCAGGGTAGTGATTTGATCCCATCTTCTAATATGTAGCGTTTGTCATCTTTACTACTCAGTGATGTTTTGAATAGCTCAACACTGAATAGTTCATGCCTAGAACTACGTATCATGTTCATAGATGCGTATTTAGTTTTCCCTTTGAACAGACACTCTTTGTAGTCTGTAAATGATATCTCATTTTCCACAACAGACTTTTTAACCCCTTTAGATCGTTTGGAGGTTTTCAGTTTATCTAGTTTATTTTTTTCGTCATTCTTTTCTCCGTCTTCTAATTGATACGCGTACATTTTGGATCTAAGCCCGACGAATTCTCGCATGATAGAACCCTTTAGTTCATCTTTCATTTTGCCCAATATTTTTTTTGTTAACTCGGGGCATACCGTACGGATTGTTTTCTGCATAATCACTAGTGTCAAAATATTTAATCATACTTTGCATGTCCTGATAAAAATCACTTGTTTCTATCTTGTACGTAAGAGAATCTGTGTCTGTATATTGCAATGATATTTTATCGCCGTAACGTTTTTTCATTACATTATAATGGAATTCGTACATCATCAACTTTGATACGTCGAGAACACACGCACCTACATATATGGGTTTGTTAAATTTCGTTTTTTACTTTAGCCATATGAACCGCAGCTAAGTTTTCACAGAAAATCGTCCGGCTCGCGAAATTAGGTTTGGCAATCAATTTCTCAAGCTGATCACATTTTGAAACGAGACGAATGTCTACACGGTTCCGAATATTTTCCATAGTCCTTTCCGAATACTGCATTATTCATCAGTTTATAGAAATCCTTCTCAAAGTCGTTTTGGGCTTTTATGCGATACTCCGTGTTTAAGTTGATATATTTTTCGAGAAATTTTGACTGTACGAAACTTATTATTCTGTGATCTTCGTGACCTGCATACCCAATGATAAATAGAGTTTTAAATTACGATAGTGTAAAACATATCTTTCTTTGTTGTATAGAGTGGTTAGTAATTTTTGCTTCTTTAGACCCTGGTGGACACATTCGCTCAGGAGCTAGGGGGAGATCAGAATGTTAATCGTGTAGGTTTTCAGGGTACACCCAGTCAACTTCAAGTATATAACCGATTGTATCATCATCGTTAATTTTTGTAACATCGAAATACTCTATATCTGCACCAATGTCAGCTCCATCTTTCACCCAGCGAAAGTCTTTTATCGGCATCGGCTGACTCATCGCCATGACCGTAAAGATTGTTCATATCTAGATAGGTTAGATATGTGCATGGAAGGGTTGAGTCATAATCTTTCATATAGGGGTTGTTAGCTTTAGCGTGACGGTTTCGAGCATTGAGATATTCCACCTCGAACCATTTTTTCCCACATCAGTAGCATATTAACATCAGACAATAGGTCAAGTTTTACATTTGTAGTTTTCAGCATCGCACTCCAAGCTAGACCTGGTGCTGTGAAATACCATGCCGTGATCTAATTTGTATATTCCCATGCACACATCTCTAATAATTTTCCATGACATCAGCCAGTAGCAGTACATCTGTAGTGTTGTATAACAGTGTGTATTCCTTTAGGTCTTTAACTCCTAGATCATGCCAGACCATACAAGCGTGTTTGTAATCTTGCTCTGTGATATTGGTCTTATTTAATTTATTATAAAATGCTGATTTTGGCGGTAGTGATGTCTCATTGTACTTGTCCAAAAACGAATCCATATAATCGTATGGATAGACACCCTTCCTCAGTAGCAGATCTACAGATTCATTCTCATAGTGTTTGATAGTATGCATTAGTTTACTTTTAGGGAGGTTGCTTACGAGAGTGTCCAAACTGAGACTCATAAATTTGAAAGAATCAAGGAATCGTAGTTTAATACCATTTTCCACCTTCACAGTAAACGAAATGTACCGCTCTTCGTTGTTTGGTATTATATCGATAGTGTTACCACGCTCTCCGAATTGCTTAATGAATAGGTGTGTATCATAACCAGCCAAGTTGTGAATGAAGACGGGTATGAAATTAGGCACTTTATAATTCAAATTACATTTGTTATGGGCAACACCTCTGAATTTACCGGTTATATGATCATGATCCATCACGCGGTCATCTTCTAATACTTTTCTACATATGTGACATCTGTTGGTGATTTCAACCTCTCTCAATTCAAGATCAGTCAGTGGTAACATTGGAACCCGCATTCTCACTGTTGTAGCGTTTAAAGATTTCCTCCGATTCACATATTAATGTATCTACAAATTTTGAAGCTGCATCCTCGCCGAAATAACTAACTGGTGGTTTATAAATACCTCTGTCGTGTGTTCCATACAAACAGAAACTTATTGGTCGATGTTTTTGATATCGCAGGGTATAGGGTTCTGTGATTCCTTCGGTTGGATCCTTCTCCTTTTGTGCTTCTTTTATTGGAATCAAAACAACATTCGAAATCAGCGTAGAATACAAACGGGACTCTCATCGAGCAGTTGAATTGTCTGAATTTGATGAAAGAACCTTCATCTGGCAACTCCACTCTCAAAGCTTTGTGGTTCCCACAGTCCAATTTATGTTTATCTAACAAATCCTCTCTTCCCGAAATGCTGAAGACACCGTCTGCACAGCCAGATTTTATGTCCATTTTTTGTCACTTGTGAATTCACTAATTTTTCCAGATTCTTTATGTAACAGTAATGAGCTTGCTTTTCATTCTTCATATACAACAAATCTACGTGTTGGACTTTTTCTTCATTTGTAACTAGGAGAGGATAGATTATAAACTTTTCGTCATAAGCATATATGTTAATTGAAATACCGGAACGTTCCTCAAATGTCGGAACTTTGGAAGTCTGTACTGGGAAATCAATACCTTTAAGATATTCGTCAAATTCATGTTCATGTGCTTTATACTTGCTCACCCGTTGAGAATGTTTCTTTGCTGGGTAAAGTGCGGCTAAAATGCTCCACAAGAAACACTTTTGATCATTATTTTCCACATTGATAACAGCTTTCCGGTTTTCAATAGCTGGAGGTAGTGGTATGTAGCTAGCTCCCTTCAGGGGGATATATTTGTTCAATCTAATTTCCATGCCTTCGATATTTTTGAGCGTCCATTGCGATCCGTTCTCCTGAAATTCCTCCATCTGGGCCATGATTTTTTTCTTTGTGCTATCGTAATATTCTGATATATCTGAAGTGGGCAGTAATACTGTATTTTTCGTTTTTGAAATTCATGGTTCACTCAATAACCTTGCCATCTGCTGGCCGTTTGTAAACAGCGAAAAACCCCAAACGTTAACTTTTAGGTTATTTTTCAATATTCATTTTCAATCAGCTCAATGACTAGGGGTTTATACGCATTAAAGAAACGGAACACATCTTTGAATGCTAGTTGATTAGCAATAGTGTAGGTTTTCAATCGTCCCCAGAAAGCGGTTTGTTTTTCCCGGATAGCCTCGGCCAGTGATTGTAGTTCGAATGTTTCTTCTTTCTCTTCATCCACATTGTTCTGTGGCGAGTTTTCCAACGTTGGATCATCTGGTTTGTTTTTATTTTTCAACTTGGGGTTCTCAATTACAGTACACACGGAATCTGAATCTGAACTTAGATCGTCGTCGTCGTCGTCTCTTCTTCTCTTTTATCAGTTGGAACTCAGTGGTGAATATGAGGGACTGTCTGGAAAGTGAAGTGGAGATCCATAAACGGGGGCTGTTTGGTATATTCAATGACGATTTCTCGTTAATGTTGTTGTTTTTTTTTTAGGTGAATATGTTAAATCGAAATCGAGATCATCTTCATCCCAACTCTGATTATGTGTAGACTCTGGTGAATGAGGTGGAGATCCCATTATAATTTCTAATTTTATTCGAATCCGAATGTACAACTCTTTTTGGTGGTTCAAACACGACTTCTTCCTTTTTAGGATCGTCTAAAAATGACAAATCGAAATCAGATATGGCATCTCTAAATTTAGCTTCGTTCCAATTTGGATTTCTACGTGCTTCTGAGATTACGTTACCCAATAATTCTATAACATTATCTATGTCACCCTCCCTCAAATATGATTCAGGATCAGAACTATCATGATCTTCGGGCTTTGACTTAGGAGAAGCAATCGGGGAATCAGGTAGTGGGCTGATTGGATCAGGAATGGGGGGCTGACCAATCTACCTCAAAGTCAGGAGAAGATACTGGGGAAGCTGGTAGAGGGCTGATTGGAGAAGGAATGGGGGGCTGACCAATCTACTTCAAAGTCAGGATCAGGAGAAGATACTGGGGAATCATCATCTAGCAATGGGCTATTTGGTCGCTTGTTTGTCTTGCGAGCGTAAGCTCTGGGATTGATTGGTGTCGTACGTTTACTTTTCATAAAATCTTCATCGTATGTCTGGAGTGGTTTTACAGGCCGGCGATTAACTTTCGACTTAGGATATTTTGCAACAAGTTCAGATATTTCAGGACCTGAGGCTGGTAGTCGTTGAGCAAAACGTTCCTCTATTCTTTTGATTGTTGGATTGGACACAACGAAATCCGAAGGTAGCATCATCCTCCTTTGTTTGTGGTCCTCAGATTTTACATGGGAAACCAAATTAGACTTTTCGATAGTCTTCTCACATACCTCACACAATACCGATTCTGTGGAGTATGGATACATCATTGCCCTTCGTTTATGAACCCTAGATTTTACATGTGAGGCATATCTAGGTTTTTCAATAAGACTTTTCGCATACCCAACACTATTACCGATTCTGGAGCTGGTTTGATTCCAAAACGTTTGGACTCTGTTGCGTAGCATCGTATTAGTGTTACACTTTTAGATTTGCTGTGTCTAAGCATATTACGAATAGAAACTTCGGTGCCACATTTAGTACATGCCTGTTTTGTAGCATCATTCGAAATTGAGCTAGTCTGAATATCTGGAACTGCAGCCGTTTGCTCAGGAGAAGAAGTCGTAATGCATCTTTTCGATTTACGATGCCGTGACATGTTGGATGCAGTTACTTCAATTCCACACTTTGGGCATGGTTTCCTTTGCGAATAGTTTGATGCCTGGTTGAGTACTGGGCATTGCAGTGTTAGGATTATTTGAAACTGCGATACTCAAACAGCGTTCGATTTACGGTGTCGTGACATATTTTTAGCCAGAACGTCAACACCACATGCTGGACAAGTTTCCTTCTGAGGACATACAGTGGTGGTTGAAGGAAAAGGTCCGAGCGCTAGCACCGTTGATTGGTAGCCTGTGGAAGCTGCGATACATTTTTTCGTCTTACGATGTCGAGACATATTTGATGCATGTACAAACGCATTGCAAGTAGGACATTGCTTCTTTGAAACCATATCGTTAGCACTCAGAAGTGCTGATGAGTTGACATTAGTCTTATAAGTAGCCATTTGCATGGAG
Source organism: Stictocephala bisonia (assembly GCA_035578905.1). Taxonomy (NCBI): domain Eukaryota; kingdom Metazoa; phylum Arthropoda; class Insecta; order Hemiptera; family Membracidae; genus Stictocephala; species Stictocephala bisonia. Next base: position 9,690 of record JAQJVL010003649.1, on the reverse strand, counting down.
TTAGCTGTCTCCTCTGACCACCCTGAACATTTGTCGTATTTTGGTGTTGAAGAGTGAAGAAACGACGAAGCCATATCGTTAGCACTCAGAAGTGCTGATGAGTTGACATTAGTCTTATAAGTAGCCATTTGCATGGAGTTAGCTGTCTCCTCTGACCACCCTGAACATTTGTCGTATTTTGGTGTGGCAGAGTGAAGAAACGACGAGAGACCGACGAGAGAAGATAAACGTCACCTGAACGACACGTAAACGAAACCTGAACGACACGTAAACGAAACCTAAACGACACGTAAACGTCACCTGAACGATACGTGGACGAGGGAAGATAAACGTCACCTGAACGATACGTGGACGAAACGTCACCGTGAACGATACCATGGACGAGGAAAGATAAACGTCACCTGAACGAAGGGGAAAGACGACGATGAATGTTGTTGCTGCACCACATACATATCGTTAGCACTCAGAAGTGCTGTTGAGTTGATATTAGTCTTATAAGTAGCCATTTGCACAGAGTTAGCTGTCTCCTCTGACCACCCTGACAATTGATCGTATTTTGGGAGTGGACGAAACGTCACCTGAACGATACATGGACGAGGGAAGATAAACGTCACCTGACGATACGTAAACGAAACCTAAACGACACGTAAACGTCACCTGAACGATACTTGAACGTTACATGAACGATACGCGAACGTTAAGGGAAGACTTTTTTGAGTATTGTGGAAGATGTGAAATTATTTTATTAAGGTGATGAGGGACGAGGGAAAATGACAGCCAAGTGACGGAGCAGCCGCATCCACCACCGAAATCTCACGCAAACAACCACGCGAATGTTATCGTGTCAAACAACCCAGCGGGGAATGGGTGCCGCGATCGAATCACTTATAACACCGCACCACCGGGACTGCCTATACAGCGCTCCGCGGGGTGCCGCGATCGAATCAACTTATAACACTGCACCGCCGGGACTTGCCTACACAGTGCTCCGCGGGGTGCCGCGATCGAATCACTTATAAACACTGCACCACCGGGACTGCCTGTGCCGCGATCGGTTCACTTATAACACCGCACCGCCGGGACTGCCTACACAGTGCTCCGCGAAACGATGCCACTGCAGAAATCTCGATCGGCGTTCTGGCCGAATTCACCGCGTGACACTCGAACCCATTCACCGCGCACCAAAACTAAAACACAACTTTCAATTCACGCCTAGCACTGCGACACAAAATTATCAACCCATCCGAGCAAACTGTCAAATTATCAATCTAAACACATCAAACCATATATATATATATCGAAATTCAATCTCTGGTCCACTGGTACCGAAATTCAACCTCTGGGCCAGGAACGGCAAATCCCTACTACTGACATGTTTCTCTGTTGATGTAAAGAGAAAAGAGTAAAGGTCCTAGAACTAAGCCTGGTAACAGGCTTCCAACAAGACTCATTGTCCTCAGTTTTCACAAGTTGTCGTCGGTCAGTGAGGGAGGATTTGACCCAGTTAACACACCCATCGGAGAAACCGTCAAGCTTAACTTGATGAAAAGCAAGGGATGATAAACACAGTCAAAGGCTTTAGAGAAATTAAAAAGAGTTAGAATTGTGACTCGATTTGTTAACCTGAATATAACGAAACCTCAACATAGCAAATTACTTGATATAACAAATTTTTTTAATCCCTTCAGATTCGTCATATCAAGGTTCCACTGTAATTATGAAAATCGGATTATCCAATGTAATTACTTAATCTGAATTATAATACAGTTTAAACAGTTTACTATTAGTATATTGACGCTAACAGTGAATGGCAAGTGTGAATAATAATGCAATCTTCATTATAAAAAAATTAAAAAAAATATACTTAGAAACAAAAATTCTAAAACACAGAATTAGTGAAAAATTTTAATGATGATGCTTTGAGAACTGATATAACTTTACATGAATATATGCAGGCAATTTTTTATAGGTACGATTGCAGCCTCAAAGAATTAGTTAGAGATAGAAAAACTTGAGGTGCGCGATGGCACATTTTGTTACTTACTCAGCTACTAGAGGCTGTTGCACACCGATGAACAAGTTTGGAGTTGACTCATCGGTAAGTATTATACATTCTAATACTTGTACTCAAAGTTTTACTGCTATTGTACTATTCATATTATATTTAGCTGCAATTTAAGGACCTAAACAACTAAACAATCATTTGGTTGGGGTCTACCACAACACTTAATTAGAAATAATATTTTTCTTAGCTATTCAAAGTTTTATAAACAGCAACTTTATATTTTTAAGTCATATTTGTCTGACAATAACAAATTCACACTTATTTTCAGTTATTATGTGCCTACAGAAAGTAAAATTTGGTTTAGGAAATTTTAAATGCATCATGTATTCTTAGCTTAGCTTCTCTATATCAGTATTTACTTTGGGAAATCTTCGTCTCTTCATATAAAACAATTTTAAAATCTGGATAGTAATTTTTTGTATGAAAAATAAATGATATGTTAATTCAATTTTGTGTTTCTAGCAAATGATGCTGATAACTTTTTTATTGAATAATATAAAGACACCAACTGGAAAAAGACGATTAACTATGATGATTATTTCACGATCAGTAGGTTAGCGTAAATAACTGCTTTGTATAAAGAACCAAATCTTGAATTAGAGAATTAAGGTTTGCCCACTTCATCATTTACAAACAACGCCCTCATTTTTATATGAAGAGGAAGATCTTGATTTTATTAAGATCTGTTTACATGCTGATGTGATCTCTCATTTATTTACAAACAATTCTGAGAGCTACAGTTGGCTCAGCCTAAAGGTGCGTGTGACCTTGAGGAGATAGCGGGCCAGGGTAGGGCTACTTTTCTAAATTTGTTATTCTGATCAGGTGATTGAAAACGAGAAAATATTAGGTACCAGTGTAATATAAATGTCTAACTAGAGTAACTAATCATTTTGTATTAATTCTATTTGCAAATATAACCTGTTTTTTTTAATTCATTGCAAATAAATTATTTCTGAAACGGTCTATTTGGCAATTTATTTTTTTAATTATGTCTAAAAAGACATTTCTAATAAAGACCGGACCATGGTGCTAGTCCGTGTAGGACAGGTAGTGCAAGCGAGATAGTGAATATTCCCCACCATACTTCCCCTACATCTATTGTGTACAGTCAGTTAAAAATCTAGCCTTAGATATGATTGTAGGCTGGCTGCTATGTTTTATATAGTTTGCTGGATGGTGCTTGTGTGGATAATGTTAACATAGTTTACTCAATGAAATTCAGCGATTTATAATATATTTTATTTAATGATTGCATATATGTTCTTTTAATTCATCATTGAGTTGGTTGAAATCGGAATCTTAATGTTAAATGGTTGTTTTATTTTATTCCAATACTTTATATTTAATTACTTAATTAAATTTGATTTAATTAATTTAATATTGCTTCTTCTATAATATTGTAATTTTACAATAACTTATTTAGTTACATGACACAAGAAAAATGTAAACACTCATCAAATAATAAAAAATCATACTTATTTTAGAAGGAAACAAAAACAACTGATTTTTTTTCTATCCGAGGATGTTGATTTATTGACATGAATGTACACTGCTGTCGGGGAGGGAAATCCGGTCTGCAAAAATGATTGACTGTTTTCTATAGTAACATTTAAATAGTGTAATTAATAGGTTTCCTTATTTATTTAATAATCTCAATTAAAGAAGCAAATAATATATGGTTTTGACCATTTTAAAAATACATGGGAAAGGATATCTTCGTGTAATATCTGTGAGATCACAACATAATATTACTAAGAAACAATAAATTAAACTTTAATATTTGTTTAGGGGATTTGTCAAATAATTATTAGTCTTTGGTTGCAAAAATGAAATAGTTCTACGTCATGAGAACGATTAGTACAGTCTGCGAGCACAGTTAGGCTGGGCCATCTGTAAGTGTGCCTCTACAACCAAACTGTCTGCACGCCATTAATGGCCCAACTCCAAAAGTAGTGGAGATGGATCTCCTTTGTAAAATTGTAAAATTTGTACTCTACAAAAATTGATTAGTTATTGTAACATTGAGCAATGATAACAGTGACTTGAAGAGTGACAACGTGTTGCTGGATCTCTCTGAGGACTGTCCGATGTTGGTCGTCTCTGACTTTGGATGTTGCTTGGCAGATCGAGCTCTAGGCTTGAGTCTCCCCTTCCGCACCTTGGACACCAGCCGTGGAGGCAATGCAGCACTTATGGCACCAGAGGTATGGTTTATTGTACAACGGATTTTGCATATGAGACAGAACACTATGATAAAAAGTAAGCTGTAACTTGTATTATTATTATTTTTTAGCATTATCATGTAATATAATTTGATAAACTTTGTCAGACATAGCCTATTACAATCCTGTATGTTTAACAGCCCAAATAACATCTCTTGAATATAGACATTTTTCATTTTTTTAAATTTTTTTGTCTATAAAGTTGCCCCTCAATCAATTAATACAGACATGTATTAAAATAAAATTTACCATTTAATTTCCTCTGTTTTATCTTAGGTAGCATGTTGCCACACCAGGACTTTTCTCCTACATTGACTACTCCAAAGCTGATGCGCTGGGCAGTGGGCACTATTGCGTACGAGTTGTTATCAGATTCTGGTAACCCTTTCTACCACACAACAAACCGGTGCCACTCTTCGCAATAGGACATACACTGAAGCTGATCTCCCTCAGATGAATGACTCAGTACCTCTATCATTGCTAAACTTGTACATGCACTTCTTGCTCGCAAGCCAAGTCAGGTATGGTTGCTGCTTGGTATGATCTGAATTTCTTGTTATTCTTATATAAGTGAGGATGTGTATTTAGTTTATATTTTGGACACTTTATTTTCAGTAGTGTTTGCTCAGAATCCTTGGCTTCTTTGAAAAAGAGAGATTTGTACAAAAATGCAGTAATGCATGTATGTTAAATCTTAATGTTAAAAATGGGAAATCATACAGAAATTACATTTAAAATATTTTGTTTTACCGTTTCTATCTTTTAAATACTAATGTAGGGTTTTACTGTAATTTCCTTTAGGTAATATTAATTTTAATGTCAATTATGTTTTTGTTACGTTCAGTTATATGTTACAGACACTAAATACAAGTCATTAAATATTTAATTTTTCTTTGGGAACAATATGTCAAGATATATCATTAGTCACAGGTGTAGTGTATTCATCTCAGGTAAGCAGTTTAGTTATTAATATCAAAATATAGCTTTTTGTTCAGTTATTTAGATTCTTGGTGGGATTTTCTCCTTAAAATCACCTTTACTTACTGGTTCTATGCTGGTCCTGGTATGTGCTCAAAACTTCTCATTCCAAATATTAAGTTCCTTTTCATTACTTTTGTTTAAGTACCTATGTTTCACATCCATAAAGTATCTCGGTTTTATAAATTGTTAACCTGGCTCTTCTTGGAACATTTTTTTCCCTCATTCCCTAATAGCATTTATTCCCTTTTAAAAGCCTACCTTTAATTTCTTGTGTGGGGCATCACTTTATAGTTACTAAAGCACTTAAATACTTAAGAAATAATTTGGTCAATAGAGTTGATCCCTAGTCCAAGGGTTCTCAAACTGTGAGTGTGACCCCAAAGGGGGGGGGAGGACGTGAAGACTATATGGGTGGGCGCGAGAAACTTGGGAAAATTTAATATTGAATTAGTAATGGTAGAAAAAATAAAACAAGTTTTTGACCATGAGATACAGATCTATGTCCTACATAAATGATTACCTATCAGCAGAAAATAAGTGTTTTACATAAATTATCACCTATCAGCAGAAAACAAGTTTATTTATAAAAGCCTTGAAGAAAAAGTGCAATGAAATTGGATATAGCTACGCATGGTGCAGAGATGGTAAATTTTTTGCTTGGAAGTGTCCAGGGTGAAAAATGTATTAAAATAAGCAGTGTATCAGACATTGCCAGACTTAAATGAACTCTACATCTGTATGCTAGTAGGTAAGTGTCAATAAGCAATCATGTTATCTCTTTTGTTATAGCTAAATGCTAGTTGGTATCTAAAAGTTTACAGTAGTAACTACTTTACAAATATATTTTAATCTATGATACACGATAATAACGAAAATATTGATAATTCTTATGTTCCCCTAGAAATTCTTTATGTTTCAACATAGATTTATGCAATTATCAGAAGTCTCAGAAAAAAATTGAATCTCTTTCTTTCTGAAATTGTTCAATTTCAGGATGATTTGCATTTTATAGTTTAAGTGAAATTTGGGTTGGTAAAGATGAAATTGACTTGTTTAACATTACTACAGGATACCAGCTTTTTTGAATGTTGTAATAATTATATCGATCTGGGGGAGCCTTATGTCAAGAATGGCATATTGGTTAATAAGATTGATTTAACTATGCAGGGCAGCTGATGCATTGCTTTTAGATGTTAATTTTTTGGCGATTGTACCTTCAAATTTTAATAATAAAAATCTTTTTTAAAGTCCCTATTAACCCTTTGAAAGCAAACGACAAAGTCAAAAAAAAGCTTTTTAAACTATGTCGGAGCAATTTTAAAAAATTATTTTTAAAAATAAAAAAATTTGTTCACAATTGTAACTATAGTAATTTTACCCTAGTTGGGTTTTAAAAAACAAAAAAAATTAGAATTCCCAAAGTGTTTTTAAGGTTTAAAAAATTTATTTTACATTATAGAAAGGGTTTTTATTTGCAACCAGTTGTTTAAAATTTTAAAACTTAAAAAAATTACAGAGTACTTATCAATACAAGGTTTTTGGGTATTGACAACCCTTAAAAGGGAAATTAAAAGTTTTGCCAATTTTAAAAGGGTTTTTCCCCAGTCTTGTATAACTTTTTTCTAAAAGTAAACCTTTTTTTTTCCCTGTGTTGTAAATTATGGCTTTCTTAACAAAAATTTTAAAAACTCCCCCAATTTTTGAGTGCATGCAAGTGAGATCATAAATGTAAAGATTTTAAAAAGGTTTTTGTATCCCCAAATTTTTAAAGAATTTAAAAGGGTTTTCAAAGGCAAGTTTTTAACAACCCCGGTCCCCCTACTCCCTTTTTGCTTTCTTTTGAATTAATAAGGTTAAATAAAATCTTGTATTTTACTACAATTTCCCCCTTTGTAATTTTAAACCATACGGAAAATGGATTGAAAATAAAGCAAAATACTTTAGTCCTGACATTTGCAATTTTGGAAAAATTACTTTGCAAGGCCCTTTTTTAACAAATAAATAAATCTTGAAAATCTTGGCTTTAAAAAAATCAAAAAGTTTATTCAAAGATAAATGTTTATCAAAGTAAACCCCAAAAAAAAATTTACCACCGTCAAAAAAACCATGGGGTTTTCAGGGTTTTTTAAGTTTTTTTTTTAGGCTGAAGATTAAATTTTTTTTGTTTTAAAAATTTTAATTTAAAAAAAACCCATTGCATTAAAAAAATGAAAAAGCTTCTTTGGGGCGTTTTTTTGTTTTAAAAATATTCCAGATCATTAATTTCCAAAATGGAATTTAAAAAGTAGTATCATCAACCAAAGAAAAAATCTTAGTGAAAAATTTAACTTTGGAAAATCATTAATTGAAATTAAAAAAAGGGGTGTTTCCCCCAAAAATGGGCCCCCGTGGGCCCCCACATTTAACTTAAAGGTTTTTGGGCCAAGGGTCATTAACCAATAATTTTTGCTATCTATTGTGTAGGTACAATTAAAAAAAATTTTTAAGGGAGAATTTTTTAAAGCCCCTAAAAAGTTTAAAATTTTTACAAAAAATGTTCATATTAACACATTTGAAAGCCTTGCTCAGGTCACAGAGGTTGGCCCTGAGCAAGGTTCCCTTTTTTTCAAGTGCTAGAAGGGGCTTTTTTGCCCCCCAAACCCATCCATAGCAAACCCCCTGTCGAATTTTTTCCCCTCCTAAAGCCAAAATTTTAAAAACGTTTAAAGGGAGTTTTTTTATTTCAAAAAAAATTTCCCGAGTTGGTCATAAAAAAAATTATTTCTACAAAATTTTGATCGATACAATTTTGTAGAAAGAGATTTGGGGGGTGCTTTCCCAAGTACTCAAAGGTCCCTTTTTATATATTGGGAAAATGCAAAAATTTTTAGTTTTGGGCCCAAAGGAACCTTATCAAAAAATGTATTTATGCATAAAGCAAGAGAAAAAGCAATCGTTTTAATAATCTTTTTAAAAGTGTTTTGAAAAAATTTTTAAATGTCCCTTTTCTATTAGAATTTTTTTAAATCGGTTTTTTTTTCCTTTTTCAATTTTTTGTGACGAAAAAAAGATTCCATTTGAAGTTTTCTGGAGCAATTTTGTTTATTTTTAGTTTTTGAAAGTCCCTAGTAAACCCCCGGCTTGGAGAGTTTATTCTTTGGGTTTTCATCTAAAGAATTGTAAAAAAAAAATGTTGAAACTATCTTTGGGGGAAATGTTACATTTAGACTCCCCAGTGGGGGAGACCTCATTATTTTTTATAAAAGTTCCATGCCGCCTTACCCTTTTGTTTTTTTACTATGTTTACATTTAAATTTTCACTCCCAAAACATTTTTTACTTCTTTAATAGCAGTTCTAAAATTTTATTTTTTAGTTTTTAATTTTAAGTTTTAAAATTCTCATCTGATTTTCACTGTTTTTTAAAATACTGTTTAGGAAAAATAAAATTTTTCTTCAATAGTAGCTAAACTCTTTTGTATAAAATTTAAAATTTTTTTTTGTTTTAGCATTTCTTTTGCCCTATTTCAATTTTAGGCTGTTTTTTTATATTGTTATAAAGATGTTTAAAAAAAATATTTTAAATTTAGATTGTTTTTGTTTATATAAAATTTCAAGCTATACAGAAAACCAATTTTTGAAAGGAAAATTTCCCGATATCTTACTGGTCCTAAAGGGGAATTTTTATTTATGTAGGCGATGTAAATTTAAACTTGAAATTTGGAAAATTTAATAAGAAACAAAATATTTAAATGTATTAAAAAATATAACAAACACTCCCCGAAAAAAATAGGCCTTTCGGTAACAAAAATTTCCATTTTCAGACAAATGGGAACTTTGTTTCTGAAAAGGGGCCCAAATAAAATAAAAAAAAATTTTTTACTGGAGTTTTTTGAAAAATTTTTATAACATTAAATTATAAATGCAGTAAGAAACAAGCTTGAAAAATGAAATTTAAGTTTACTTAGAAAACCCGGGTTTTATGGGCCCTTGTAAATTTTTGTCTACAAGAAAACACTCCCTTATGCAGTTTTTTCTATTGATCAAATTTTTTTAAGAAACCGAAAAAAGAATAATTTTTCCCAAAAAGGGTTTTCGATTTAGGGATTACTGAAACCCTTGTGTTTTTTAGATATGAAACGTTTCAGTGAGCAGACAACTTTTGGGGAAAATTTTTTGACAGTAAGCCAAATAAAATAGTTATAAAACAAGAACTAATTAAATCAGAACTCATGCCACACAGATTGGAATATTTTTTTTTCTTTAATAATGAAAAAAAAATTTTGTTTTGATATGTTCCATGATTATTTAAAACAAAAATTAAATATTAAAATAGGGAAAAAAACCCCCAAAATTGCCCATAACCTCCAAAATTAGTAAAGCAAAAATTTAAATTTAAACCCCCGGATAAAAGATATTTGATTAAACATATAAAAAGAGGA